>JARGYF010000224.1:0-88490 GCA_029203975.1 Mycena vitilis | reverse complement strand
GATGGCTCGGGCTAATTTTCTTTATAGTCGCGGTCCACAAATCTTATCTTTGTACAATTGTCTCGTTACCCCTCATGGGGAGCACCAGATGTAACGGCGCACTGGAAAGGAGCCGTGTAATCAAAGACTCAAGATTTCAAGAAGCGAAGCGATGAAATCACAACACAACCCAAAAACCCTAAGATCTAATTTATATTTATCACAACTCTAGCTTCAAGTGTTTGCTTCAAGCGCGCGTATGTGAGTTCGAGGGGGTAAGACCAGTATAGTCTGTCCGGGACAATGTGCGTTCAATTTCAAAGTGGGCGGGCTAATTGCTTCGGAAAAGCTAGCGGGCTAATTCTAGTTTGCTACTTCGGCCGGGGAAACCGTAGGAGACTTTGTCCGCGGGATAGCGGGGCGAAGCTGAACTTCAGAAATGAGGGAGAACGGCACCAGCGGCTAATCTAGGCCGTGCCAGGGATACTAGCAGCGGCTGGACGATTGACGAGGCGTCTTCAACTCAGACCCGACGGGAGCGGCTAACGCGACGGTATAGCCGGGGCGGCTCGGATTCGAAGGCTAGGCTGGCAGATGGTCTAGTCTGGCGGACTTCCTCTTACTCTGACAACGGACACTACTCCGCGTTGGCTGCTTCTCACTTCAACACTTCCGTCTATCAAATCGTCTGATTCAAACTTCTAGTCTACTATATTGCCCGAGAGTGGGGGGATAGTCTACTGGCTAGCTACCGGGAAAACCGAGTCTCTTTATACAAACCGCCGGACAACAAAAGGAGATATAAGGAAAACGTCCGGAGAACGATGTGGGTAATGATCGTGGGGCAGCCAATGGCTGCCGGGGTATTCTGAACCGTGGGTATATCGTCTCAGTCAGCGGGCAACACACGTGCCCGGGCTGTGTGCCAAGAGGGTTGTCAAGTCACCCGGGGAATTATCTTCCCGGGGACAACCTTCCCGCTCGTCTTTCTGCTGGCGGGGAGAGCAGGGGTTTTACCCGCTGGAATCCCCCCCGGCCAGTGTCTTCTAGTTCGTCTGTTCTGTCTTGTTCTCCGGGCAGTGCTTGTCTCCTCTCGAAGTTGAGCGGCCGGGTAAAGTTACTCCAGTCTCCCGCCGGGGAACTGTTATCCCGTTGATCGTCGATCCCCGCGTGTGGGCGTCTGATGGAGCGCCCGAGTTCCCCGCTGGCTTATTAGGCCTTCCTGGGACTAAGATCCGCCGGGTAATTCTATTCCCCGGGGGAATCTTATCTTCTGAGATCGTCCGGTAATCTTCACCAACATGTCGTCCGGGGAGGACGACTCGCTCTAAGATAGTAGTTCCTCTTGTTAGCCTCGAGTACTCAAACGTTCGGTGGTTAGCCGCCCATCTGAGCCGGCCGGTTAGGTGCTTCAAAAGCCCCGCTGGGCTAGAGGCCCAGCGGTGAATTCTTATCACTCGTGTTTGCCCGGACGCTTTCGACCGTCAGCGGCGAAATATACCGTCCCGAGGAGGACTTATATTCTATTGCTTCGCCCTACATTGCCCGCCGATAGGTGTCTTAAGAATGCGAAAACCAACGGTTTTCACCGGTGGCTCGTCATCCACCATATCATCGTTTGTCTCAACGTCGACCTCCCTTCCCTTCTCCTCCTTTGCTCCTACCTTGGCACCCAAGAACTGGACAGAAGCACTGAATTCCCGCCCATCCGAGTCGATGGACTCGGATCCCGATGCAAGATTCAGCTCTCAAGTTTCTTCCGACACCGTTATTTGGAGTCAAATAAAATCAGCAAGATGTTTCATGGGAGCTTGGACTTCCATCCTCTCCCCTGGATCTGTCTGTGTACAATGCAATGTCTATACATTGCATTGTACTTACTGCTTATTCGCCGCACATGCCCCGCGTCCGCGCATTCGTGGCTCGCGCTGCATGTGCTGCTGATTCTCAGTGCAGCAGGGGAGAGTATGGGCATTGGGCAGAAGTACAAGGTACGTCACGTCGCTTACCCTTTGTACGCTGACTGTCTATGCCATTCAGGATCCTGTGGATTCGCCAACGCCATGAGCACGTACGCGGTCGCTGCCCGCCCAACGAATCCTGTGCGCCGCCGTTGCTGCACAGCTCGTGCACGCCGCTGTGCTGCACCAGCACGGCTGTAGTCTCGCATGCTGCGATTGACGCACGCAGCATCCACGCTGCGAGCCGCCCTTTGCGCGTCACGGGCACTCTCTCGAGTCCTCCACAGCGGCGCCGCCTCTACACCGCTCGTGCACGTCGCCGTACGCGCCGTGCATTGCCCGTCGTTGTCTGCGCACCAGCCACGACCGCAGCGCGCGGGGTGCTATAGCATGTCGCGCTGCATTGATCGCAAGTCGCACCACTGTCGACGGCATGCGCTGCTAGCGCACCACATCCGCAAAGTGTACGCGGTGTCCAGCCGCACTGGTTCCGCGTCCGCGACTTCGCGGTTCGCGCAGCTTGTGCAGCTGTTCTACAATGGCGCAGAGAGGTAGGTTGCTAGACTCTACACAAGTACCAGGCAACCTCCTCTCTGGGCGTTGCTCACCGTGCGCAGGATGCGAGTTCTATGCGCTGCGCGTTTGCGACCGGTTGTACACCTGTGCGGCATGGTGTTCTCCTTTGTAACGCGACGCACGACCGCGGTGTGCCGATGCGAGCCTCAACACACCGGTGTGCGTCCAAGCTCGCACTCTGCGTTTGAAAACATCGCCGCAGCCAACGGTCTTGTGCGCGCAGTGCGGCGTGTTCCTGAAGACCTCCCCAGCACTCTTCCGCTCGATATAAAGTTCTTGCAGCTGTGTGTATTAACATTGTATGATAGGTAGAGTAATTTAATAATTTTTAACTCTGCCCCTGCTGCTCTGCTGCTATGCGCGCAAAGTGAGCTCTGATCATCGGCTCAGTCACACGCAGCTTCTCCCCGCTCGCCAAGAGAGGATGGCCGCACCCACACAGTGTCTGCTTGCCCCGACCGTTACACTTGAGGCTCCTCTCGCAATACGCCTTGCTGCTCGGAGCGCAACGCTTTTCTGCTCCCTTGGCAGTGGCGCCCGGGAATAGAACCTGGTGCTCAATGCGTGGTTGGCGCGGCACCATTCGAACGACCGGCGGCACGATGGTGGTGGGGATCTGGAACGCAACCTGCACGGAAGGAATCTCGGCCAAAGTGGAACCTTGCTCAAACTCGAAAAAATCGGAGTCGGTGGGCTCTCCCAAAGCAGGGGGCTCGGCCATTGTGTTGAAAGACAAGAGGTCATTGGATCCTGTAAGACGGCGGAATAAATAAGGATCCAGGAAATCTTTGAGGCTGGTACTTACCTCCAATCGAGAGATCAAGCTCTCCATCCGGCAGAGCTTCGGGAGGTCGAAGTGCAGGGAGGACGTTGGCATAGTTGTCCGGTGCCTCAAAAATTGCGATTAGGGCCTTGCAAGCGGTGAAATTACTACCGCTCGCAAGAGTAGCGCGTTCCGAAGTCCACAAGATTGTTTTCTTGTGGTGTGCTTCCAGCTGGTGAGGAAGCTTGTAGTACAAGCGTTGGTTTGAATCGGTGACTGCGTGTGATTGCAGGTGAACCATCTCGTTCCACGAACGAGCCATCTTGGTGAAGTCGATGTTTTTCCAGAACTCGTGCGGAGGGTGCACCTTCTTGCCGGCCTTTCGTAATCGTAGGTCGTTGATGAGGATTTTGAAGCTAAGGTATTCCTGGTGAGTATGAACCGGAACGACGGCATAGAGAACCGCCTGCCGCAGCTGGATGTAGCGATAAATATTCAATGTCCGGGTAGATAGACGTGTCAGGAGGTGGACGGGGGTATCACAATGATGAGGTACACCAACAACGCGTCGCCGGGGCAGAGTCGTGATGTTGAAACTCTCTGCAAGGGAGTTGGAGATAGGGGGGATTCCAATTGTTTCAGAGGTTGCAATGCGAGTGGAGAGTACACGAGGGAGAGGGAAAGATGGCTTCACGCCAACGGCGACCGAGAGCTCGACAATTTCGTCTCGGAGGGCGATGTCAAAATGACCTTTGTATTTGTTCCCGGTGCGGTTATGGAATCCAACCTGTTGGTACGTTGGAAATCACGCAAACCAAATGAACAAGGAGACATACCCGTTTATTCCGACGAAGGATCCAATTTATGAGAAGGCATTCCGCCAACTCGGGGGACGCCCGTAAGGAGCCGAAAATCCTGCGAACGGCCATGTGGAAACCGCCTTCGACCGAGTTGGTGCCGCGGGTGGTGCGATATATATTCAACCCGTCTCGCTCTTTTCCCATTAGATAATAGAGGGAAATACCAGGCGGATCCGAGAGATATCCCTTCCGCACGGTATCAAGGAGATGTTTGACCATCTCCTTTGCTTCGTCCGAGAAGAAGGCTGCTGAAGAACCCTTGCTCTTCTTCGTGGAGCATTGCATATCCGCATAGCCGTCAAAAAGCTTCTGCAGTCTCTGCAGTAGAACCTCGCGCCGTGGGATGTAGCGCCGGATTCGTCGATTAAGAGCTTTAGACTTGGCACGTTTTGCATACTCCCAGTCGACGCCATACTGCTCGAGGACGGCACGAACAGCTGCCTCGTCTGATTCGTCACGAATAAAAATGGCCGCGCTAAAGTCGTGAGCGAAGGCTTTGAACGCGGAGTGTTTTTTGGACAAGAGGCGGAGGAGTCGGTCCATAAAATGAAATGCGTCGTCGAGCACACGCGTAGGAAGCACTTCTGAGCCCTCGAGAAGGGAGAAGGTCTGGTTGAGATTTCCCATGAGATCATCGGCTGAAACATCCTGCCGAACATTCAATGGGGAAGAAATAAAGCATTGAACTCAAACACACCTCATCGTCGAGACCCAAAGCCCAGTTTGGCTCAATGCCATCCATTGCGTCGGGGTTTAGCATCGCATTGGGGTTCTGTGGATGTGGTAATTGAGCAAATTCCGAATCAAACATCAGACTACGCACGAGAAGCCCAAACACTAGTTCATCACTGTGTGCATATTCCTCGGAGTCGGAGTCGGATTCCGAATTGTCGTCAACACCGTCACCCGAGTCATCCAACATGTCCTCCAACCAGTGTTCAAACTCCACCGGAGTGGAATCCAAAATTTGGGTGTTAGTCAGAGAAAACTCAGTGCTGGAGAGACGGTCAATCTCTTGGTGTTGCCAACGACATCCATTACTGCGTCCAGATAACCGCCGTGATTGCCAACAATTTCGCCCTCGGCGATAGGCTTGCAGCTCTGCATAAGGGTTACAAGCTGTCCGTTGGTTGCAGCCTGAATTGGAAGGAGGGGAAGCCCGAGGGAATCACGTTGACGAAGCGAAATGAAAATCTGCCACAGGCAGTCCATTTCTGCGCACAGAAATTCTGCGTGCCCGGAAGAGATGTCGGCAGCCCACGGATATGGTGAGAACTGAGGGACAAGAAACGACTTCCCCAGCACAATCCCGACGAGTGCATGCATCGAGACTGAGGCATCATCGAGGACACCTTTCAGCTTCGCATACTTGCCCAAGTCAAGAATGGGCGGATTGCGAGCCTTGACCATTTGGCCGAGCTCCGGTAACCCAAACACATCCGAAATGGTTTGGAGCGTTTCGAATGGCCGATATTCACGATGGAGCTATTTGTGAGAATGGGTAGGGGCGAGGGCAGAAAATCGCTGCGGGAAGTAAGAGCTGTGACCTATCATTGCACATAAATACGGAAATTCTAAGAGAAAATAAAATTCGTCCGGGCGCACCTTAAATGTGTAGATGCCTTCCTTCGTACGGAGCTGAATAATATCTTGGTAATTGGTAATATCGACCCTCAAGTTATTGTGATGCGGGCCATCCCCTACGGGTCATTGGATTCAACGGGTTGAACAGAGCTAGGCAGAAATAAGTAGCTTCCATCCAGAGTGAGACGAACGGTCATTTGCGGTTGGGCAAAATCCAAATTACGCGGGGCAGTTGTCAGCGAGATATCTCCCATAGCTGACTCAGTAGACCGGAAAATTGACATCGCTCGCAGGTGTCCGGTGCAGCATGTAAAGCAGGCATCCTGCGCAGCACATAGGGCAAGGCTTGAACATGAGGTGAGAGGGAACCTGATTAATAAAAGAAGGGCTTATCGCGACGACCTAGTGACTAAAAAAAGGGCATATCACGACGACCTGGTGACCCGTGCCCGCAGGATTAGGAAATCCCAGCCGGATTATGTGCGACCGCGGGCCACCCGCTACAGGCGCTTGCACTGTGGGCCGAGTTGTGGATACGCCGCACGGACTGGGCCTATGATCAGCGATTCGTCGGAGTGAAACAAAAGCGGGACCTCCAAAGAAGATAAAGGATCCATGATAGAGAGGAAGGTGAGGAAGGCAGCCAAACAAAATGACTAAAAGAACACTGGGAGTGACCCGTGCCTGAATCGAACTGCGTGAACGCGGACCATCCGCGACGGGTCATTATGCATTACTTGCTCTTCAATGCACCGCAACTTCTTGCATTCGTCCCTTGCATCGACCACCGACCCATCGCCTATCATGCAACGCAGAAGGATTAAAGTCCAGATCCCCAGATTTCAAACAACACATACTACGTCTCCCCCTCCTTCGCCGCCTCCGCCTCCGCCTTCCCAAACGCCTTGAAATCAAACCCAGCCTCCCAGCCCCTCAACCCCGCCTCGTACGCCTCCCACACGGCCCGCCCGCCCGCTTCCCCGCCCAGCTCGCCGTCGTCTGGTATCTCGATCTCGGTTGTATCCTTTCTCTCGGTGGTACCTTCCTTGGTCTTGCCTTTATCTGAGTCCGGCAGAGGATCGGCGACGACAGAGGAGGCAGAAGGCCCGGGCACCCCCAGCTTCACAACCGCACACTCCGCGTACAGCGCGCCAGGCTTGAGTGCTTCCTCGGGCTCCGCGTTGACGTCGAGAGTTTTGGTTTTTGGGGTGTCGGATTTCGCAATCTGGATGGGTAGCGGCGAGTGAGTGACCGTGAGAGGGAAGCGGGATGAGAGGGAAGCGGGATGAGAGGGAAGCGGGATGAGAGGGAAGCGGGAGGGGAAATAAGGGGAGAGGAGGGAGGAGGGAGGAGGGAGGAGGGAGGAGGGAGGAGGGAGGAAAAAAATGAAGCAGTCGGTGGTGAGGACAGAAGGAAGGCGCGCGCCGACGTAAAAAATCGCGCCTTCCCAAATAAAATGTCCACTCCGCATCTCGACCAAAAAAGAAGGACATATAGGAAACAAAAATGAGCAGGCGGAAAAAATCAAAAGTCGGGTCGTGCGCGAGCGGTGATACGAAAGGTAGGATGGCAAATGATACATGCACAAAATAAAATTGGAAGATGAAAGAGGACGGGGAGGGGAGATAATAGAAGGTTAGAGGGGTTGGAACGAAATGAAGGCGAAAGTGAAAAAGCAGATACGGAGATGCGCAGCGGAGGAGGCGAACGCGTCGAGAACAAGCAATATGGGGCATGGAAATAAAATGCGGAAGGAGAGGGCGCAGGAACACAAACATACCTTGACCGGGGTCGGCAAGAACAGAACATGCAGGACGCTCTGCAGCGTAGCGCTCGCGGACTTGGTGAGCAGGAAGAGTACCGGGTAGAGGAGTATATAACTGCGCAACGCACGTCAACCATATACCTGTCAAACAAAGCAACGAGAAGACTCACAACAACCGTCCCCACCACGACCTTCCCTGCCTCTCCTCCCCATATCCGAACAGCGGCGCAACCGTCTCCGCACGACTCAGCCCTGGGGACACGCTCACGGCGACAATGTTGGATTTTTGAGTGGCGACGCGGCCCGTGGCGGTGGACGTGCCGTCGGAGGGATTGGGGACGGGCGCGGAGGGTAGTGCGTCGAGGACGCGTTGCAGGTGGCGCGTTAGGAGGACGGTGCGTAGCGCGCGGGTTGCTTCTGCTAGCAGCGATGACTCTGGAAGTGTTACCGCGGACGCAGGAGTGGATGAGGGGGTAGATGATGACGAAGAAAGATCCGGAAACACATATCGTGCATCCTGGAAGAACCGCGGCGCCGCCGCAGCATAGAACCGGTTCACAACGTGCACGATCCGAATATCGCGCTCCACCGGCGCCGTCAGCATCGCAGGCAACAACAGCGTCGTCAGCAGGAAGCTCGCCAACGCGCCTTCGTCCCTCTCTCTTTGCTCCCTCTCCCGCTCTGCCTTCCCCTTCGCGCCTCCCCGCGAGAACTGGGGTAACGCCCCAACGCCAGCGTATTCGTGCGCACACACAAGCGCGTCCAGGCGCGGTGGGGCAGTTGTTGGATTTGTATTGTCGCCCGTGACGAAGCGCGCTGCGAACGCATGGATGGAGGGCGGGGAGGCGAGGTCGCAGGTTTCGGCGTAGATATTCTCGTTCGACGTCGTGCTGCGCAGGAGGTCGATGTACGTAGACACCAAGGGCGAAGAGACTGGATAGGGCGTCAATGCTATTATGTGCGCCCCGCGATGCGCCAGGGATTCGAGGAGGGTTAGGCCAAGGGGCGTGAATCCGCCCTAAAAAATGAAGGAAATTCGAATAGTTCGGGGATTTGGTGGACACGAGAACACACAGTGACCACCACAACCCTCGCATGCATATCTCTTTCCCTCGTCGTCCACCGTCCCTGCGCGATCCGCCGTGTCGCCAGCACTGCGATGAGCGTGGCTACGATGTGGACCGTGTATTCGGATGGGAAGTAACCCGACGCCGCGGTAAGGATCTTCAAAACCATTTTGTACTCAGCGGTCGGGGTCCTGCGCTACAAGAGCCCGGGGAAGAAAAACGGAGAAACGGGATGACGGGGAGAGAGAGTTTCGGCTTGTTGTGCAACTGTGCCAACACATAGCAGGACCAAACAAAGTCAGCCTTGCTCTTGACTTTGATGATCTTTTGCGGGAAAAACTTCAAATGTGGGTTTTGAACGTCGGCCAGTACTCCGGCAAACTCGCTGAACCACTGGCATGTATACTGGACTCGATGGCCCACTCACGGAATTCTTGCATCTTCTTGGCCCGCATCAAGCCTGCATTGAGCCTGCATATCCTTCCCTCTAGATCCATGATTCTGGGAGAACATAATCCTCAGTGCAGCTCTCTGGGCTTTGTCCTCGTCTTGCGATCTTTTTTCGTTCCCTCCGCAATGCGCTCAGTTCACCCACCCGAAGTATCCACCTGGACCGGGATTCTCCACTGGTAACAGTTACTAACAGCGAACACTGCCCCGCATAAAACAGTACAGAATTTACGTATTCGGTGGGCTGCCTCCAATATACAAGTACACAACGCTGGGACCCGCCAAAAAAGACATTCCTTGCTTGTACCTGCAAAGTCCCACCCCGAATCGAACGGAGTCGTCCCACCTTGTACGGAAAGGAGGACTTTTTCTCAAGCTGGCCTTGAAGCGCTCAACTGAATGTTCAACGTCTGACTAACCTCGGATTCTCTTCAAGCTTTTCAAGCTTTGGTCAGCAATAGACATTCAGCCCACATTCCGTCATAGCGTTCAAAGATATTGTGCGGGGAAAGAAGAAAATGCGACAAAGCAGACCGAAAAAGCAATCTCTGGCACGCTCAACGTCCCACTCCCCGAGTCGGACGGGGTCTTTCGGATCTAGAACACGAATATCATCGAGTCATGAATCGCCGTCGTGTTCTGCGTACTAACAGGACTTCCCACTGGCGTGTTTCATCTCCTGCCATCTATGTCAGATTGTGTTCCGACTCTGGGTACAAGAAGTCAACGCCGCATTGAATCTAGTCATCTTTCACCGGTCAAAGGATTCTCTCGATTGAATATGATCAATTACTGGTGCTCATCCCTTCTGTCGCTGGATACATTCTATCACACCTGCGATTGTTATAGATTTCCCGGACGTTGTCCCACATGCCGCAGATCGAATGCAGCTACGTTCAACCTGTGCACGACAAATTTTGCGGTTGCTGTGATTTATTCGTCATCTTAACACAACTAAAAATCATCCGTAAGTCGGTAAATATGTAAGCAACATACGATGAATTTCAAGGGAAGCTATCTGGGGACATGACGCGTATATAACAATGAACATAGGCAATTTGAATCCGACAACGGCGTGGGGTAAATGAAGTGAGGTCTGTAGTCTGCATCGTCGTCTCAGTTCTCATTCTCACTTTTCTCGTAGTCAGGGATCTCCTGCTCGTTGTAATCGTCTTCAATGTCGCTCTCCACCGCCTTCTGTTTCCTTGCTGGACAAATTTGGGCGCACATCGACGGTCGGGCTGCCGTTGTGAAATCGACCGGCCCGAGAAAATCGCTGCTCAATCTCGGAGGCCGATGGAGCCAGGGGCCATCCTTGAACAGAGGAGCGAAATTTTGCGGTTTCTTTCTCGTCCCAGTCGAACCGATCTTGAGATCGTTTGCTTTCCGACATAGCAACCAGCTGTGGGTAGAGTCCTGCCATTGTGGGGCGCATCTGTGGGTTCTGGTGCCAGCAACTGTCGACAAGGTCCCTAGTGTGCTGCAAGATTATTGGTGGCCAGGAGGGGCGCTCTCCCCTGAGCACCATGAATATGATGGTTGCCTCTACGCGTATGTCAGAGAATGGCATCATCCCTGTCAGAACCTGTTTTGACAGTTAATTTGGGCTGCAGACAAAACGTAACTCAACGAACCTCGTAGCCGACCGCGGCGAAAGCATAAACATCAGACCCAAAATGCTTGGAACAAGTGCCTAGTAAGAGTTCTGGTGCTTGATATCGTACAGTGCCAGCCCGACCACTTGTGCTGGAATCTGCAATGCTGAGTCCGTCAACTACACGGGACAGGCCGAAATCGGTGATACAGGCAGAGCCTGTAGGTGTCACCAGGATATTGGCCTAAGATTTTGGAAAGTCAATACAGGTGACTGATTCCGAGACTAGACTAGACCATACCGGCTTCAGATCTCCATGCACCACGTTCTCGCTATGCAGATATTCAAGACCTGCAGCAACGTCAGTGATCTGAAGCCAAAAGTTCAAGTTTGTTCCCCGCTGTTGAAATGTAGAAAGGTGTACCAGTGCAAGACAATCAATGTCCGAGGATGGATGACGCAGGAAGTGACTCAGGTCCCCATTTTCCATCCATGGTGATACAAGACAGAGTCTACTTTCGAGCATATACAGCCCGTAGAAGGGTAGTAAGTTTGGATGAGACAGCTGACGCCAAATCACCGCTTCCCGGCTGAACTTCTAGGGAATTAATCAGCCGCAGCAGAGAAATCACCAGGGGAGATACAAGCCTTGAGTGAAGCATCCACATCATCGGAAAGGAAATATCTCATGCTTTTGACAGCCACCATCTGGCCACCAATGAGGCCTTTCCAGATATCACCAAAACCACCACCAGCCACTTGATTGCCTATTCTCTGCACTCCGGTAAGGGTGAAGCAGGTGGGATGCAGTCCACATCTTCCAGAAAGTTTCCAGAGTGCTTTTGATATAGACACTCTTGAATCCAATTCATAGGAAGAATCCAGAATCTAGGATGGAGTCAAAAAGACTACAAGGTGGACTAACAGTTGCCTACATCCTGAAGCAGATCCAGAAGCTTCTGTGCCTTAGTCCCTTGAGAGTTCAGAAAATGACCATGATTTATAGGGTCCAGGAGCACAGTGGTTGTCTGCTTGCGAACGGAGGAAAGATCATTTGATAGTTGATTCTCCACTTCTAATGCGGACACATTGTTGGTCAAGGAAGAGTACTGTTACAATGCATGGTCATGGCGTCAAAGACAATGAAAGGCTACACTTGGGCTCACCTCGACCTCCAAGAACCCAACCAGGATGTTTACCACAGTTCGGTAATTTGCAAGACTATCTAGGGTGTCCCATTGCGCCCATTGTCGTGAAAGCTGGAGCAGCTCGTGCACAGCACTAAAAATCGATGTCAGTTGGACCATGACACCAAAACTGTGTTGTAAACTTGCCCGTCACTGAGACTAAGTGTACGGAGAACATAGAAAGCCAAGTTCTGTTGGGGTGTCCAAGTTGCTCCATCAGTTGGGGAGACATTAAGCTCACCTGATGAATTACAAGCCACGGGCCTTGTTGAAGATCACCCTGGATGAATTTTGATGTACTCAATATGCTGGATTGGCTCTGAGGATGCCCGTAAACGCAAGGATCTGCAATAGATGTGTTGGCTTCAAGAAGTTCCCAAGGGACCTGCATCTGCTTCTCCAATGTGCTATTCCCCAGTTGTGCCTTGAACTTTCTGAAGAATTGCTTCTGCGTCTCCAATGTTAATTTTAAACCCAGTATGGCAGGTACTGTGGAGAGGGTGCCCAAGATATTCTCAGCATCCTCTTCAGGGCCCCCCTCTAGTCTCTCCATTGTGGCACCCTGATCACCAACTCTCTGTTTCGCGGATTTCAAGAAAATGGTGGCAGTTGTTTTGAGGATTGCTTCAGCCAAAGGACGTGCTTGGGGATCGTGAAGCCAGCACTGTTCTGCTAGAGCCCAGACCTCATCCGTGAGCCTAGGTGTGTCTTTGCTACTTGGTCGAGGAGGTCTAATTTGTCGTTTGCAGACAACTTCACAAAACTCTGAGTGTTCAATTCCAGATAGCGGATTCTCATCGGCAAAAAGCTGGAGACAAGACAAATCAGAAATGACATCAACACCAGCCTTGATCGAGACGTACCTCATATATGGTCATGCCAAAGGCATATATGTCGGATGATAATTTAGGAGATGAGCCTACAAGCAGCTCTGGAGCCATCCAGTTGTGACTCCCTGCAGCAAGAGTGTGGCATATTTGAATGGAGCTACTAGCGGTTTCTGATTTGATCAGAGCTAGACCAAAGTTGCACAACACTGCTCGGCCAGAGTCCTCAACCAGGATGTTGATCTTCAACTTGTGAATATCACAACAACAAAGGCCTCAGACATCACTCACCCCTCTTATATTGCCATGGCAAATCCTATGTGTGTGAAGATATTGCAGACCCAAAGAGACCTCCCACAGCTGATACAGTCAATCCCTCACGGATCAGTCCAAACAACAATAAACTCACAATGTGGAAGGGATCAACATCAGGTTTGTTTTGCAGAAATTGTCTTGCGTTATATGGCATATATGGCATCACAAGGAAGGGAGTGTCATCCAAGGTGTTTGCACCGAGGAACCCAAGAATGTTGGGATGACGCAGAGTTGACCAGATCTACAGGAGATGAAATCATTTCAGTCTTCCACACAGGTTTCAGAACAAACATCTATCTCCTTCCGCATGAGCTTCAAACAATCTCAAAAAAAAACATATACATGCAAGAGGCACTTGCACATACCTCAAGGCTCGGATTTCGAAGCACCTTTATGGCCACATTTATGTGCTTCCAAGTCCCTCGGTATACCGTTCCACTGTATTACTACAATTACCAGTGCAGGTATTGAGCAGAAAGCTAACTCACAATCCCCCAACACCAATGGGCGGCCCAGACTCAATTTCCAAGGACGGTATCATCCAATCCTCCAGTTTGAGCTGTTGGCCAGAAATCGAAGTCAGGTAATCAAGAGTACGCGAACAAAACTGCCTCTCAATATGATTTATCTGCTGGTGGTCCAGTCTTCTTTGCAGGGATACCATAATGTCCAAAATGTTTGTTCGATTCAGTTCTCCAAAAGATCGAGATCAATTTTGAACTGCCGATGCAGAAAAATGACAGACCTAGCTTTTCCCGGAGTTGCATTTTATTCGGCTCAAATGCTTGCAAACGGCCGTGCAGGATATCCATGTCTTCCTTCCTAGCCAATTTATTCTTGCTTAACATATTTTGAATATCTATCGCCCTTGATAACTATTGAGGAGTGTAAGCCTCGACAGGTGAAAGAGAGTTTATTATCACTTGAAATGCATTTGAACTGGCAGCGATACGTCGATAGAAAAACTCAATGGTGTTGTTCTGATTTTCGGTATTCACAAAGGACTTCAGGAAGGTCCGCTTTTGTTCCTGATCAACGCATTGGTGGATTTCATCGAGTAGCCTAATGTTGAGGGTGTAAGGGTAACAGAATGCCACGGAGAAGTCCCACCTCTTTAAATTCTTGAGCTGTCCTTCACAATTCGCCACAACAAGCTCTGCCTGCTCGAAGGCTGAATTCAGCGCAGTCAAAAATTCGGCAATAGCTTCTGTTAGGGCCACTAGTTGCTTCTTGCTGGCTGTGATAGCATCGATACCATTGGCAATAAACTCGAACACTGTCCATGCAGCGGAAAGTCCTGGGACCGGAATGGCCGAGAGAGCGAGATTCATGGAAGCGTCGAACGATATGGTGGTACAAAAGCAAGAGGAGGGGGGTCCGAAGCGGGATCTGGCATTTACAGCCTTGAGGCGCTGTTCAGGCCGTTCCATCACGATGATTGTGCGGTATCAGAAATTCTTTCGTCTACGCCCGCATCACGTTAGGCGCGTGTCTCGTGCTTCGCTTTGGTTCTGGATGATCTCCACCCTGGTCTAGCAGGCCAATAGCAGGCGCCAGCTACTTGTTCTATCTTTCCATGGGACTCCGGCGGCATTCCTCCGCACAGCACTCAGCAATCCCCCGCATCATTGAGTGGATTCTGAACGAGGTGAATTCCCTGGGAAAACCACCAAGCTTTGGACAACGATAGTAATAGGGCAACCTTTACGGTCACTTTGACGTGAGGTATACGGCTGCGGGCTGATCGGCGAAGTGAAAAAAAGCGCCGTTCGAGATAGGAGTGATGTCAACCATCACCGTGGAGATGTGAAATACAGGGAGCCACATGCGATAGTGACGAGGAAAATGTCGGAAATCCGCAAGCCCCATTCAAGATCACCACTTAGCTCTGGTTTGGTCTTCAGGGTATTCTTGTTGGTTGTACAGAGGCGATTCAACACTATCTGCCGCTTTTCCACCCATACATCGAGGGTCTACTAGCCCGCCGATGCGTGTTCAACGTAGACAGATGGGCAGATCGCGAGCGCAAACGATGACTGGATAAAGTGATTCCTCGATTCTGTGTCCATCTCTACGATACGTTGACAGTTATCTCTACAGTATGTTGACAGATCGCGGGTGCGACAGATGAGATTGCGACAGATGAGATTGCGCGCGCGCGCTGCATTCCCACTGTATCCCTTTCTCTGATGTTCCATAAAAAGGAACACTGAGCAATGCGTTCAAATCGAATGAATAAAATAGACACAGAGAGTGCGCAGATAAGGGGGCGGTGGGTTGGAATGGGAGAATGAGCACACGTGTGTGCTGGAGTTGATTGTCAAGCCAAGCGTTGAATTCTTCTGAAGTTTCGATCGAACGGCTGAATATCCTCAAGCTTGGTTAGGCCTGCATTCACGTGGATCGTGCGCAACTCGCCAGCGAATTCGGTCAATTGCAGCCAGGCGCTTCTCGATTACAAATCAATGACCTCGATTTAGACAAAAGGAACCAGCATCCGCTTTGAAGAAATGCTCCGACCCTCTGAAAAAGAAAAGTGGCTACTCTTCTTCAACGGCCAACCGTATCCAAACAGCGGCGCAACTGTCTCCGCGCGACTCAGCCCCGGGGAGACACCCACAGCGACAATGTTAGACTCTTGCGTTGCGACGCGGCCGGTAGTGGAGGTGCCGTCGGAGGGGTTGGGGACGCGGAGGGGAGCGCTTCGAGGACGCGCTGGAGGTGCCGCGTGAGGAGGACGGTGTGCAAGGCGTGGGTTGCTTCTGCCAGCAGCGACGACTCTGGAAGTGGTACCGCAGACGAAAGAGTAGATGTGGGCGTAGATGGCGACGCAGAAAGGTCCGGAAACACATATCGTGCATCCTGAAAAAAACGCGGCGCCGCCGCAGCATAGAACCGGTTCATAACGTGCGCGATCCGAATATCGCGCTCCACCGGCGCCGTCAGCATCGCAGGCAACAACAACGTCGTCAGCAGAAAGCCTTCGTCCCTCTCTCTTTGCTCCCTCTCCCGCTCTGCCTTCCCCTTCGCACCTCCCCGCGAAAACTCCGCGACAGCCCTTTGGACATTCCCGAGAAGTACCAGTCTGCCTACGCCAACAAGCTCGCCTTGTTAAAATGGCGTAGGCAGATTGGTTACGAGTCTAGTCGTCCATCGTCCCTGCGCGATCCGCCGTGTCGCCAGGACCGCGATGAGCGTACTGTACTATTTCGACCGAGTGTTCACACCATGTCACGCGTCACCATAGGTGTTCACTTTTCCGAGTGTTCATTTCTCGGCAATCACGTCAATACTGCCAAATATGGTAGTCCGGCAACTGCCGGACGCGAAATTTTGATGTTTTTCGACCTATTTGGGCCCCCAAAGTTGAATGTCACCGTCACGGACACCAAAAGTGTTCAGTTCAGGAGGTCGCGTCACGCGTCACCTGAACACTCGGTCGAAATAGTACAGTACGATGTGGACCGTGTATTCCGACGGAGAGCAAGTGACAAGTCAGGTTTGGATTTGTGAGACTCTTAGTCTCGGAAGACATACACGAAAAGCAGGGGCGAGTAAAGACAGATTTTCTAGACGCAAGAGCGGACTCGTCGGATGCCAATGGCGGGAGAAGGTAGAAGCGAACCACACGTGACTTCGGATCTAATTCAGTGATTGCCGGGGGCAGTGCAATCCTCTCACTTCTCACCACTCCTCACGACGCCTTGCGAATGGGACTAGGACCTCTCCAGGTCTGCCGGAATCTTACCGCACATCCCGAAGTTTTTCTCCCAAGGCTGCAAGCACTCAAATCAGCGATCTCGCGGAATTTGCCAGAAGCACTGCACATGTCGCGCTGGGAGCGCGTTCAGTCCTGTGTGGATCGCGCGTGCCTCACTGTATTCACACACAAAATTCTTCGGCGGTCTCTTCCGCTTCCTGATTTCTATCGCCGCCAATTGCAAGGGACGTACAGTCGTGCACCCTTAGCCATGGAGGGAGGTCCACTTCAAGTTGTAACGTGACGTCTGCGAAAGGTATCGTTCCAGCAGCTCTTGGCTCCGAGCAATGTTAATTAATTCACGGCCAGCCTAGGACTCGTGTTGTGAATCAGCAGCGACGACTGTGAATCTTCAGAAACGGCGTTCAATTCCAAATCGGGAATACTTTCTTTTTAGCCGATCAATCTCTGCTGACTACAAACATTCCCTCTCCGTAAGCAAGCACTGCTGGCGGATAAACGGACTTGCTTTCTCATCATTTCTATAGGCTTACCATGCCGCCAGGCTGGGCGCAGCGGGAGTCAGAGCAAGGCCGCGCGGACATCCGAACAGCGTAAGTAGACAGCGACGGGAAAAGTATAAGAAGAGGCCGTCGAATTGACTTGATACCCATACTACAATAACTCGCATCCTCACAGCAAAAAACCAACCTCACAATGTCTGCCCTCTTCAACCCCTTGAAGCTCGGAAGCACCACCATTTCGAACAGGATCGGTACGTCGTCTTTGCTTTGCTGAGGAAAATGACGGAGCCCAACTGTCGACCTCGACTGCAGGTATGAGTCCTCTGACGCGGAACCGCTCATCGGCGACAGTGCCCAACGAGATTATGTTGAAATACTATGTGCAGCGCGCCACGGGCGGCGCTGGTTTGATCGTCACCGAAGGCACCCTGATTACACCTCAAGGGTGATTCAGCCTCGCTATCAATTATTTACCCTTTATACTGAACGACTTTCGAAAGGACTGAATGGCCCAATGCACCTGGAATTTGGAATGAAGCCCAGATTGCTGGCTGGAAGAAGATTGTCGATGGCGTCCATGAGGCGGGCAGCAAGATGTACGCTCAGGTTGGTGCTGAACGCTTCCTCAGTCGTAGCAGATGCTGATTTCGATTCATTCCAGATTTGGCACCGTGAGTCTCCTCATCAAGTGTTAAACTCTCCATATCAAATTGTCGTGTAGTTGGACGTCTCAGCCACCCCGATATGCCTGAGCAGATCAAAGCCGGCGTGGTAAGAGATGATTCCCTCTTCTTTCTCGAGTTTAAAGAGCTGAGTCACACACACAGCCGGTCTACGCGCCATCTGCCCTTGCTGCTCGTGGAGGAAAATTCCGCCTCCTCCCTGGAGAGCCCGGATACGTGACAGTGCGTTTTGGATTCCTGTCTCCAGATCTATCATTTAACAGCACATGTCCAGCCCACCGAGATCGCCGACCCAACCGTCTTGATCAGGAAATTTAAGGAAGCCGCCATCAACGCCAAAAAAGCCGGTTTCGACGGTGTTGAATGTGGGCGGACCTCTCAACAGCTCGGCAGAACACTAATACGCATTTTCAGTACATGCGGCAAACGGTTATGTGGTACACCAATTCCTCGATTCATCCTCCAACAAGCGCACGGACAAATGGGGTGGAAGCCCGGAGAACCGTGCTCGGTTCGCCCTCGAAATTCTTAGGGAGCTTGTCGGCGTCTTTGGCCACGATGTCGCTATGAAAATCAGCCCTGGTATGCAGTGTGGACTTGGTCGAGTTGGCTTGATATCTGACGGTATATTCCAGCCGGTGGCTACAACGACATGGGAATGCCTTTGCAGGACACCATCGACACGTTCGGGTACCTGTTGCGTGAGGCTAACAAGCTGGGCCTCGCCTACGTTGCCTTGATGCGGTACAGTCCCTACCTCGACCTCGAGTTTGACGGTCAGTAGTGATACTTGCTCATCCTTGCCTACACATAACGAAGTTTTCATGGCAGGCAAGAAGCGTGCCACCCAACACGACGTCGTCGAAACGTTCCGTCCTTTCCTGCCCAACGTCCCGGTATTTGTCAATGCTGGGTATACGTCTGCAGAGGCGGAAGAGTTGGTCGGGGGCGGGAAGGTTGCCGGCGTGTTCTTTGGCATGAACTGGATCACCCACCCCGATCTTGGACGACGTATAAAGGAGAACAAACCCCTCGACAACGCGCCTGACTACCAGCATTTGTACGGTGCAGAGGGTGTTGACCCTGCGCTTGGGTATGTGGATTTCAAGGAGGCGACGTATTAGTGGTTACATTAGTGGTTACAGTGGGGGTTACAGTGGGCGTTACAGATTTTCTTTCAATGTGAATCCATGCTCGGTTTCATCCAGTGGTAGTTTTACCAGTTTTTACTAAAGTTCTCCGGAACACGGAATCGCCAACAAAAGTTGAACGCTGGTTGACTTTACTGGGTGGCGGTGTTCGAATCAGATGCTACGTCCCGATTTAGTCGCCGGTGAGTCGCCGATGCCCGGAGGCCACGTCTCTCTGATCCCTCACCTGTCGGTCGCAAGGGCATTGCCTCACTCTCAGGCTCCCTGACTCCGAAGTACTCACCCAAACGGGCCGTCAAGCCGTCGAGTAAAGCTCTCCTACGGGCGGTGTCCGACCTTCATGCGAGTTTTGCGCTCTCGTCCGAGATTTTGGTATAATCTACCGACCTTGACAACTCTTCCCAGCAGCATGGAAGTTCAACAACATCGGAGTTACACAGGGTCGGTTGGGTCGCGGACAAAGCAACCGCCGGCTCGCGTTTATCACCGCTCGCCTTCAAATCCTAACTAAGGAACTTGATGACCGTCATTCTCGGCTTCCCGCGACTCCAATCAAGATCGTACAGCTTTCAAGCGATTTAAGCTCGAACGCACTCTGTTTTGTGCTGAAAGGGTAAGGGTGATTTGAGACTACGACGGCCGGTCAACCTGGTACTAGGACTGTCGGTTGATCTTGCGTTACAAGAGGGATCGGGCTGATTAAACCTGGAACGTTAACCTTGCGGTGCGCACTGGAATCTTGGCACGTTTCCTGGGTGGATACTAACTATAGTTGTCCAGATGACTCATTGCCCCAACATTGCCCTGGGCCTGCGTTCCCGTCGGATTCAAAAGCCGCCGCGATCGATGGAATCACACCCTGCTTCTCTTCCCTGCTCACGATGGAGGCGCAATACACCGTCAACTCCACCGTGCTTAACACATACTGGGATGAGATTGAGGTCAACATTGCTGCAACATGGGTACGTGGCGCAGGGCACTTGATGCTACTGCGCGCCGTCTAACGCAACGCCTGCTAGGTGGCTGTCTTCTTCTATGGTGAGCACTCCAGTAGATGCTTCCCAACCAATGACCTGATGCATCTGCGCCAAAGCATGCTACCTTAATCTCTTCATATGGGCACTCTACACCCTCACTCGCCGAAAAACAGCCGGAAAGAGAGTTCTGCTCGGCTTTACCTGGACGATGGCTATTTTGAGCACAACACAGATAGTTTTGACTCTCACGACGAGCACGATGACTGTTCGCAGTCTTCCCCAATTTATCGAGCAGGGACATGCCGACTTGATTTTCTCGCGGCCATACATTGAGCTCCACGTAGTAGTTCAAGGTGCCATTCTTGGAATAAACAAGTTGAGTACCCTAGTTCATATCCCATTTTAAGCTAACCGCTAATGTAGTTTGGTGGCGGATGCGCTCTTGGTTGGTTCATGTCCGCGTCAATGTTCGCTGAACCGAACTGATGTATGTGATGTCGATGCTTGCAGTTGTATCGCTGCTATATGATATGGGGAGCACAGTGGAAGGTCGCTGTGGCCCCTGCCGCTGTACTGATGGTGGCCACTTTCAGTACGTGCTCGTCTATTATTTGCAAATGGGATCACGGAGGAATTTTTCGCAGTACTGGGATGTGTAGCAATGGTCCCTTCGCTCTATTACCATCCATTCCTTCAACGATCCCCCTACATCCTCGCAACCGTCACAAACATAGTTCTCATGCTTCTTACTGGTACTTGCTCACCATTGCTGGATTGCCTCTCGCTGATAATTTTCCAGCTGGCCGCATCTGGTGGATCCGGCGTGCCACACTGCGATTTAGTACCGACTTTAACGACACAATCCGAGATCGCTATAGCAGCATCATCGCAATGATGTTTGTCCGTGTTCCCAAAGAATAACATACGCTGATACAACCGGTAACCAGACTTGAATCTGGAGCACTATATTGTGTCTTGTCAATCTTATTGAGCTCCACTTTCGGGACCCCGTTCATTCCGATACAAGCCGCCGGAATGCACTTGATTGTCAGTGGAACCTATTTCTATGCATCGATCCTGACCGTGCCTCAGAACATTGTGCCGACCATCATTATTGTGCGGGTTGGCCTGGGTTCAGCTACTCAGGATCCCGCAGGGCCAGAGATTCGCAGGATTTCAACGACGACTAGGCCCCAACCCCTGGGCCTCTCTCGCTTGCCAGCTGGACAAAAAATCAACAGTTCAAGTCCGCAATCATCCGCTGTGCTGCATATCAAGCCCGATGAGGGCGAACTGGATTTTTGAGGGTGGTAAACGTATATTATATAGTGATCCCGTCCAAACGGTTCAGTGGTCAATGAAGTCGTCAAGAAGTCCTTGTCATAGATCTGCTACAGCATTTTTGATTCAAGGGACTATCCAGTACTATAAAACAAACATGAAGTTCAACACCGATCACGATTCTGCATCCTCCGCCTCGTTCAACATCAACCCGAACAAGTACTGCATAGCGTCGACGCGAAACGTCTCTGGAGTGAACCCTACCCCGGTCGGATCGCTGAACGTCAAAAGGGATCCCGTTGTCCCATTCTGCGAAGGTTCATTCCATCTCGGCCAATATATTGCGCTGGTGTTTTGCCCACCGAGGCCAGAGTTGGGATCGAGATGGTTAATGAAATTGACTTTAAATTTGTGAACCAGCATGCCACGGTCACGGTAAACGCCAGGGAGACGCACGCAATTTATCAGCGCCCAAGAAGCCATCCGCCTCTGTCGTGTTCGTAGGGAACCAGATGGGGCCATCGCTTCCGTGGTTAGCGCCGAGGTAGGGGGTTGATTTACCGCGCTTGCTCACTGCGATTTGATCAATGATAGTTTTTGTTCGTAAGATCCAAGGTAGCACAAGATGCCCGCACTAGTGTTCTGGGGGGACAAACGAAGAAGGAAAACACGTACACCAACTCCAAGTGCTCTGCGTCCGGAACGCGTGCTGTAGGAAAAACCGCCGAGCGCCAACAAAGAAGTAGTCTCCTTGGAATGCCGCGAGTCGTTTGAATTGTGGGCTGGATCATGTTGGACTGAGCACACAAAACAATTTAAACAATTGAAGGCTACGTACGTGAACTGGTTCGCGAGCCCGGTGTCGAATGGAGAACCCTAACACAAGTGTTGGTTTAATTGAGGACGTATTAGTTGGAGTATTTAAAGTTAGCAACTTACTTGAGCAGGATCATCCGGGTAGAGCAACGCGATTTCCGCGATCTGGTCCAACGTGGCTTTCGGGAGATAGCTACGGTGCACCGTCAACAAAACCGCATGTGCGCTCGAGGAAGGTGAACGCACTTGGAGCTGATGTAGCTGACGAACTCGTCGTCCGTGCTAATTTGAGAAAACTGAATCAACGGGTGTCGAGGTTGATCTGCACTGAACGCACGTAATATTATCGTTGGCGAACGAAAATTGACTGAAAGAAAGCGGAAAGGAACAGAACGGGATTTGGAGCAGACAACCCATTTGAAGTTCACACTCACGTTCCTTCATCGTCGCAGTCTCCGCTCAGAATCGGCAGCTACGGCGCAGCATGGATGAGCTTGGACGTACATGGTCTAATTCCAACGCACCTTCGCATACAGCCCCTCGGCCACCGAAACGAGTGGGTTGCGCGCAACCACATCCCCATCTACGCGCGGGCGCCACGCATTCTCGAGGCTCGAGTAAGAGAGTCCATTGCGCGTCTTGTCCACGGTGCTCTTGAACGTGTCGAAGGGGACGCGCCGGAGGCATTCCAGGGTGTTCTGTGCGTCGGTGCAGTTGTTGGCTGAAACCAGGCCATCATAGTCCGCCTGCCCATCAGCGAGGGACCCGGTGGTAATCGGGGAGCCAGAAACCTGCCAGCACTTTAGCTTGATTGAAGACCGACATGAAAGGCTCTAGAGACGTACCAGGAACGCGCCACGGATGAGAGCACTCGAGTCAAACCGCTCATTGGACATAAGAAGGATGGCAGAGGAAATCGCACCCGCGCTGGCACCTCCACTAGGTTGAAGTACTTAGGTTTAGTGAGAGAACCCGTTATAAACGCACGAGCAACCTCCAGAACGACTCGCGCAGGATCGCCACCAAAGGCCTCGATGTGGGCGTTCACCCACTCCAGTGCGAATATTTCTGTAGAGGGTTTGGAATTATCAGTTTTCGGTGACTCAATCGGACGTACGATCCCGAAGCCCCAGGTTACTGATTCCGGCATCTACGACCTCTTTGCCGGCCAAGAATCCATAAGCTGCGGATTAGAAGGGCTGTAAGGGCAAAGGGACACACCGGCAATATTCAACTTACCGCTGAAACGATAGTTGGGTGTCACGACGAGCACAGGTTCGCCGTTGGCAATGGACCGTTCGACCAGTGGGCCGAAGTCTGTGTCGGATGCGTCTCCGATTTCAAAGCCACCTGTTTCCGTCGAACATTATATCAATCAAACTTTCGGAGAAGGAAAGGGAATACCGCCAAAAAGCCACTGGCGTAGTCAGTAAACGGTTCTGACACACGTGTAAGCAATGTACACACCACGAGCACAGGTAGCTTCGAGTCTGGAGTGGCGAAACGGGGCACGAATACATTGAGCATCAGACCTATAGAGTACTCAGCACGTGCTACAGCGACAGAAAGCGACATAACCACGTACAGTCCTCCGACATCGGGGGGACAGTCAAAGGAGGGAATGGGAACGGTGGTGTCTCCGCCTGTTGTGGACATGCTGGGCTGAATTTTGTGACATCTTGCACGCCACTGAGAAGCGTCGGCTTTTGTGGTAGCGAAAAGCGGATGCTACGATTCGTCAGCGAGAATGCGGGATCAACGGAAGAGAGATTGGAGTGGCGTACGCAGGTTGCGCAAACGGCACTCCAAGGAAGGTTGAGAGATTTCCGTTTATTGCGCCTTGGAAAACACCGTAATCGAGAGCGACAGTGGGAGCATTGGCCAGCACAGAGCGAAAAGACACAAGAATGACGCTCAAGAGCGCAAGAGGCTGAAGCGGCGAGTGCAGCATAGCGCAAAGAAGTAGAGGAGAAGAAGAGGAGCAAGACGTTACAACTTCATCTTGACTTCCTCGCTTTTTCCCTTTCCCCTTTCTCCCATCCTGACCTTCTGTCGCCGACATTTGGTCAGCAATTCTGCGTGAGCGGCTCGCGGCCGATTGGCCAATCCGTCAGGGTCGCAAGAAGCTCCGTCGCTCTATTCCTGCTGTCTAAATCAGACTGGGAGACTTGATTCTCTGCTGCTGCTCAACGGAACTCAACGCCAGCGGACCGAGGCTAAATGTTAGCTAACCGTGAGCATCCTTTGGTTTTCGTTCCAATTGAGTGTACAGAGTGGATAAGAGAACGAAAGAGCGACAGAGAACTTGTTGCCAACTTGCCAATTCGAAGCGGACTCGATCTACCCGCTGATCTACGAGGCCAAGAACGTGATTGCCATTTCGCAAAAAGGTAGCTCGGTGTAGAACGGCAGCCTGAGTTGAAGGGATGGGGAATCGCGAAACTTTGGATGCACCGCGGCGCACCGCCATGATTCGATTCCCGGATTGTGTAGAGGAGGCCTGGGAGTGTACGGGCCGCGGCGCGAGGAGTTCGCATGTCTTCAGTGATGAACTACGCTTCTACATGTCAGAGGATCTGGCCCTTCAGAGGTCGATCGGAGTCAGAGATGGTGGCAAGAGACAAGCAGGAGAAACAAACAAGTACAACCTGATACACAGCCACATCTTTCTGCTGTACCGCCGTGTTCCTCAGTTCCTGATCTTGTCCACAGAGTCCTCTCCGCGTTTGAATATCCTGTGCTCATCTTACCCATCTTCACGCCGTCTGCGCCACTCCGCAGCGCCCGCCGCGGCGCCGCCAGCGCGGCTTTTTGCGGAGCATTGAAGCAATATTGAATTATCTGCGCCTTAAAAGTCAGGTCGCTTGGGCGCTTGGGCGCATGCCTCTTCCGAGTGCAAGGCGCGTCTGAGACTGAGCCACAACATGCCCGGTGCGCCGTGGCACCCTCTCCATACTGCGTTTTCAATTATCGCTATAGACATTGAAAATCCTTGTTGATTTATAACCGGCGTGCCCTGGGAGTCGCCCTTACAAGCTCGGCGGGCGCAATAACCTAGTACCCAATCCCCATTGCCTGGCGGGGAAAATTTATTCTCCCAACTATCGATAGGCAATGAGCCGCGATGTGCCGGCCGCGACTTTCAAAAGGAATTTGGTCAACAAATCGGTGGTACAGTCATACGTTTCAATGTCTAGCCTTTCCCTGTCAATTTCTATAGGTTTTACCTTTGTCCATTCTTCGTGGAGCAGGAACTGAATCAAGTGCGGATCGATTATATTCTTGCATGTGGGTTTCTCGGCTGATCGATCGGCAACAGTGCCGCTTAAACATGGTGCTGCTACGGACCAGCGGCAGACGCAATTCCTTCAGACGCAATGTCGGAGACGGCGAGGATGGAATTCAAGGCACGCGAGGAAAGCTCAAGAGCATACAATGCCTGTGGACCATTTGGCAGACAACCATTAGGACTCAGGAGGACAAAGCGGATCAAGGCGCGATCATTTGAGACACGGCCCGCAGAATCAACCACAGCCTGTCCCTGACTTGACCCTAACCAAGGCAGTATAAAAGCTGGCCCAACCTCGAACTGGTTTCTCCAGATCCCTCTCCCTCATTCACCTTTCTCCGGATCGCCCTTTGGCACCTCCTCTCATCTACCCTCTAATCTCTACCACGATGCACTCAGTATCCCTCTCCCTCTTGTCCCTTTTGCTCGCCGCAGCAGCGCCCTCGTACTGCAGCCCGCCGATGGCTCGCAGCAGCGGAAGCAGCAACAATGTTATCCCCACCAAAGCCAACGCCAAGAACGCGGTCTGCAAACCGTGGTACGACGTCCGCGACGCCATCATGGGCCCGCTCTACCACGGTTCGTTTATTCTCTCGGACGTCTACCATTGGCTGAACGTTTCAACAGGACGTTGCAACGACGCTGCCCGCGCGTCAGTGCGCCTTGCATTCCATGACGCGGGCCCGTTCTCGCTGGATCTCCAGCGGAAAGGGCTGCCGAACGGGGCTGCAGATGGGTCGATGCTGACTGATGTCAACGAAGTCAAGCGCGGGGAGAACAGCGGCTTGGGGCCCATTGTCGCTGCTCTCGCACCTCTCCCCGCACGATTCAACGTTGGCCCCGGCGATGTCCTTCATGTGCGTTGACTCAACTCATCATCCGCGCCCTACTTATTCTAACCATTCCATAACTATAGCTTGCTGGCGTCCTCGGCGTTGTGAGTTTTCATGCAGCCTTCCGTTTAACTTCAAATTGATTTCATTCTTCAGCTCGCATGCCCCGGCGGTCCCCAGATCAAGACTTACGTCGGACGCCCGCTACCCAAAAACATCGCCCCCGATAACTTGCTCCCCAACCCGAATAGCCCCGTCAAGGTTCTTACAGACCGTTTCGCGGATATGGGCTTCAGCATCCGCGAAATGATGGCACTCATGGGCGCTCACTCTACGGCCAAGCAGCGGTTTGTGAACACGACTCTGGCGGGTGAAACGATGGACAGCACACCTGATGTCTGGGATGTGCGCTTCTACTCGGAGACCCAGCAAGCCACTGCTCCGCCTGGTATGTTCAAGTTGTTGCTTCATCGCGCTCTCGTGGTTGACCTTCGTGCTTCAGGAACATTTCGCTTGAACAGCGACGTTAACTTCTCGCACAACGCCACTACCCAACAGGATTATAACCGCTTCGTCGGCGCTGGCAAGCAGAACGACTGGTTCGTCTTCCATTCCAATATCAGGCCGCCTTTCTAACACCGTTCCGCAGGGGCCGCGAATACGCCGATGCGCACTTGAAAATGAGTCTCCTGGGCATTGACCAGAAGGGCCTCACCGATTGCTCCGAGATCTTGCCTCAGAGCATTGATATCACGACGCTCGTCTCCTCGAGTGGATCGGGGAAGCAGTCCACCGATCCTACGATTGACCCTGTCAAATTGGAGCAAGCGATTCAGACGTACCGGTCGATTTGGTTGAAATAGATTCGCCGCGCTCAATTCTTTCTCTTGGGATTATTTAGGGTTGCTGGGTACTCAGTTTTGTCGCAAATGTTTTGTAGTCACTCTTATAATACATACAATCGTTTTATCTGGTTATTTTGCGTCCCAACAATTCATTGGCCTCTAGGCTCGAAATAATTGTCCGTTCATTCACCGATTGTGACTACATCAACTGCATTCACTATCCGCCGGTTTGCCAAGCCTTTTTTAATGTTGCACCCTCGGATTCGTATTCACGCTCTCTTTCTTGGCTCTGCCTTGTGTACGGACAATGTACGGATGGAATTTGAGGAGGGGTGAGCGCAAGGTGCGCGCCGAGTGAGGTCCAACTGTGCCCAAGTTAGTCACGGATAGAACTTTCTATTCTGTCGAAACTTCACCCAAACACTGCCTAATCGCAGGTCGTTGCAAGAGAGTTAACTTTACCGCGACTCATCCCTGTTCTGAAGTTCAACCACGGTTACGTGAGCGGCAATCAAAGGATCCATCACCGCGGAGTACTGATGTGCCACGTCACCGGCGCTGACTTGACTCACCGTCACTCACCATCTTTTTCAGTGCCGCCCATTGGCCGCTCGTCGTTCTCTGGCCCGCCTTCGTTCTTTTCCCGACTCACAGCAACGCTGAGTGCCTGTCCTTTCGCCTTGCCTCTTTCCCGCGGGTTGCTAAGTAAAAAAAAAAAAGAACGCGTCGACCTGTTGTGGTTCGCCTTGGGTTCTCCGGCATCTTTGAATCCGAGGCAAATATGGTCGTGGCCAGGTACGCCCTGACGTCGGGGAAGCAGGGCGGCGCCGACGACATCAAGAAGGCGCGATTCTGACTCGGTACCGGTGTGATTCACCCGCTGATGGCGCGTGGTGATGCGACTCCCCCGCCCCATTTGGGGGGCTTTTCCACGGGATTAAAACGTGGCCGTTGAACCCCTTTCCTTACGCCCATTCCACCTTCGCCTTTTACCCACCGCACCTCGATATTGCGCTCAGCATGTTCGAACCATTCACGAACGTCTCTCAGTTCTACCCCGGGCTCATCCTCTGGTGCGACTTGAACTCGTACGAGATGGAGGCAACGACGCTGCCGATGTTCGAACGCAAGAGGGTCCATGAGCTGCGGCCGTGTTTGGTCGTCGCCGTGAATCAGGAAACGCAACATCTGCAGGTTGCGCGCATCTGTGCGACGGTGGTGAGAATATTCCCGCGTTTATTCTACTGCGTTATTTGTTGACGCGCGAAATGCTAGCCGACAGACCCCCGCCGATGGGTCCGCGTCGACAGTCCACCTGCCATTACATGGAAGCTCCCCGACGCGTGGATTTGGGTCGGCACCCCCACAACGGTGAGTATGGTGCTGAATCACAGTAAGATCATGCATCGTAAGCATTCTCCATGTATCTTCGGCCACATTTGATGATTTTATTCGAATCCAACCAGCACACAAGGACGCACAATATATTACCCCAACTGTCGCTGCCGCCAACGTCCGGAACTACTGGGTGCATCGAAAGAACTACATGAAGCCTGGTACGTCGCAACACACAACTTCACGACTTGTACTCATGTCGTGCCCCGCACCCAGGTCCCTCAGCCGCAGCACACCCAAACGTCGGCGGGCCAACCAGCCACAATATGAATACGAATATGTACACCACCACTCCGTATAACTCGTCCGCTGGCAGTATATACTCGAGTAGCCCCAACCCAAACACCCTTGTGCAGCCAATGTTCAACCCCAGCCAACGCAGCAACTCCAACTCCCACGCCGTTCAGCCCTCAAATTTCCACCCATATCCGCCAAATGGGTCCTTGAACTACACGAACGTGAACGCGAACCCGAACATGCAGTTTAACACGCTCGCGCCGCAGCCCGTCGTGCTGCCCACCGGCTTCACCGAGACGCACCCGAACGCGCCGGGGTGGTGGCGCAATCCCGAGACGGGGTGGTTCTGGCACGCGTCCAATGGGCTGCTGCCGCCTGCCGCTATGAGATCGCAGTGAATCAGTTGATTCGCGCCCTCCTGCGTGGTTGGCTTCTCGGACTGTCTGTTTTTTTCGCTCTGTTTCGCTTTGGTTGAACATTCCGTGCCTGTCCCTTCTAAATGGCTTTATTGAACGAGATACGCGGTCTCTGTCAGAATTAGGTTGCAGTTTCTGTGCGCTAGACTTTCACAAATATACCCCCTGTTGTACTTTGTACTTCGCTATTCGCTACCGTAGAAGCACTTGTTATCATTGCGCAATGAAAATACAGCAATTTATTGCACATCTGATAAAAAGCAGCCCCGCGCTTCAAGAGAATAATATTTCTCGCCAAGGGACAAGACACAGGGAAACAAAAGAGGCGCATCAAGCGGATCAATTTGATCATCATTTTTGACAGAGGCGGTAATGAACATTCGCGGTCCCGCAAAATCAATGGATTCTGCTTGGAGCGTCCAGGCGCGGCAAATAAATCTGTGAACTGCTTCAGAGATCATAATAGCAACTTGCCCCAACGGGTCTCGTGCAAATAACTGTATCACAAGCATGAGTAAAAAAGGGCGCCATCCGAAGGCCACCGTCAAACTGTATGGAATAGATATGGGATGCACCTTGGTGGCACCGGCCACAAATTGAAAATGGTAAACCCTCGGCCACTTTTCTCAAAGCGTGTCTGATTGCGATTGTTTGTCGCCTCTCGAGACAAAGAAAGCGCCTGGTGGCCGTGTATAAAAGGAAATCACAGCGCCAGCTAGATCCTGCTCTCTACCACCACCACCACCACGCAATATCTGCATCCCCCCCAGTCCCCATACCTACACTATCCAGCCAAATGTCTGCCCACCCAGCGACCACCAGAAAGCAGAGGCTGTCCGCCCTCAACGGTCGCGGTGCGGGTCCCTTCGGCGACGTCAGTATTCGTACTCCACAAGCCTTGAGCCACTCGTGCTAACCTTCGCATTGCAGGCCACCAACAGAATGATGAGCGGCGCCTCAGAAGGACTTGCCACCGAGAAGCCAGTGTCGCGACGCGAAGCGCGCCTACTGACGAAGAGGGGCCGTCGCAATGCCACCGTTAGAAATGCAGTGAGTGCCGCTGTCCTCGCGCGTCGGCCTACTCTGACACCTCTGGCAGGGGCATACTGATGTTCCCCGCATGCCGCGACAAGTGGTCGAGGCCCCACCTTCGAGGCAAGCCACCCCGCCTGCCACCCCGCCTGCCACCCCGCCGCCCCCCACACCGTTGCCATGGATGATTCCGCCCAACATGCACCCCGTCTTCATCATTCGCACACTCGCGGGCCCGCGTCCAAAAAAATACTACGGCCAGTTCGAGGCGTGTTCCCGCGAGGATGTACTTGTGGAAGAGGAGCCGCGCACCTGGGAGGAAGACGTGTTGGGGGTCTGCTATGGGCCGTACGACACCGCCGCAACGATCTTTGGCACTGTCCAGGTCATCACCCACCAGGCTGAGGCCGGACAGCCCGGCAGCGCCGAGATCTTCTACGCCGAGGTCGCGCAACTTGGCAACCCCCAGGCCCAGATCTTCAAGTTCTACGGGTAGACGTCGGCGCCCCCCACTCCCAGACTAATCCACTCGACCCACTCATTCCCTCCTCACGATGGGCGCAATTCGCGCTGGCGCTGAAGGATTTGAGCGTAAGTATGATCCAGCCAGTTTCACTTGGCATTGAAAGAAAACACATACACGAAACGCCAAAAACATATCCGCCGTCTTACCGTATTTATCCTACTCCTGCATTATACCCCTTGATTAGCCCGTGTATTGTTCTGTAGCACAGAACGGACGGACGGTCCTGGTCAAAAATACTTATACCCTTCCTCGACTCAATCAAATTGCGAGGACCTTGATTGTGAAACTTGACTCGTGGCTGTATTGGCCTTGATACTGAGGCTCGCGCCGAAGGTTGGCGGAGGACAGCCAAAATGTTAATCCCCGGCTATACCTGGAGCTTCCGAGCGACGATTTCCAGGCAGTGGTGCATGCTGAGAACCTTGTAGTCGTTGGTGGTGGAGGACAAGAAGAGCGCACAGCCTTTTTGGATCAAGCTTCGCATCAGAAGTGATTGCCGCAAGTGATGAACATTCTCCGAGTTTCGGCGCCGATCGGGGATAGACCCTGGAATGCCCAAGAGAGTGCCCGGTTTTCTGGGATCCAAATGACTCTCTGCACAAAGACCTGCACGGACCTCCTATTTCGGTCCAATTCCGCTGGATTATCCACTGAATAAATGGAGTTGTACCGTTGTTGAACGCTGGTTGAACGGCCCAATTTCATGAGCAAACGATAAGCACACTTCATTGACAACAAGCTCTGCGCAACTCGAATACCCATATTTACTGTCAGACGGCTTGGGCCAGCGTTACTGACTCTCGGCCTCGTTAAACAGCAGCCTGTACAAGGAATCGATTGCCTTCACACGAAAGTTCTCCGGCGCGATGCTGAGAGCGTCCGGATCGCTTAGTGTTAGTAAGGAAGTTGACCCATTGGCCGACGGAGTATTCCATTTTGGCCAAAATGGGGATTTGCCGTTCGGATCGAGGTGGTTGACGAAGCTGACTGGGGGAGACCAACGGCCTCAGCGGGGAGAACGACGAGAGGGAGAGCGGAGCCGGGAGAACTCACTGAATGCATCGGCAGGCCTAAAGTCGAAGCCGGTTGAATTCGCTGGCGGGAACCATATGGCGAGGTCGCTCGTGTGCCCTGAGCCGAGAGTGGGCGTCGATTTCCCGCGCTTGTTCACTAACACGTTGATCAATTATGGAAATTATGGTTTCTGTTAGAAGGCTTTGTCCGGGAAATCAAGAACAAGACGCACGCCAACTCCACGTATTTTGTGTCTTGGAAGCCGATTCGAGGAAGAATCGGCGGGCACCAGTAAAGAGGTAGTCGCCTTGAAACGCCGCGAGGCGTTTGAACTCGGGTCTGGTGGTGTAGTGTTATATTGTGATTGGAAAATGCAGGATAAATTGAACGTCTTACGTGACTTGATTTGCCAGCCCAGTGTCGAATGGGGAGCCCTAGACGAGGTGTGGATGATAAAGGCATCAGGAGAGAATGCTGATACGTACCAGGGCTGGATCATCTGGGTAAAGCACCGCGAGCTGCGCGATCTCGTTCGGCGTGGCTTTGGGGAGGTAGCTATGTCGTTGGATTAGGCAGACCATTCGAGGTAGCGCAATGACAAAACACAAACTTCGAATGTATGTAGTTGACGAACTCCTCGTTGGTTCTGGAAAGCCAGTTTCGGGTCAATGAACGGGCAGAAAATAATTCACACTACGCACGTAATGTTGGAGTTCGAAAATGAAAATAATCTTGAAAAAGAATTTGTTTTCTGTGGGTAACCCGCGGGTCGCCGACACTCACGTTCCTTCGTCGTCAGAGTCCCCGGTCATAATCGGAACCTGACCCAAAGCATCAAAAAAATCGTCCAGGATTCGAAGAGCTCAAACCGCTCACCTTGGCGAACAAGCCTTTGGACACCGAAATGAGCGGGTTCTGCACGATCACATCCCCATCGAACCGCGGGCGCCAGATATTCTGCAGGCTTGAAAACGAGAACAAGTTCGTTGTGTTGTCTACGCTAGCCTTGAACGCGTCAAAGGGGACGCGCCGGAGGCAGGCCAGCGTATCCTTGGTGTGGGTGCAGTTGTTCGCCGCGACCAACCCATCGTAGTGCGGCTGTCCGTCGGCGACTGAGCCGGTGCTTATGGGCGAGCCTGAGATCTTGGGGGCGTTAGATTGCCCATTATTTGCATAAACATATGTGGGTCGCACCAGGAATGCGCCGCGCACTAGGGCAGTTGCTTCGAATTGTTTGTTGGACAGAAGCAGCATGGCAGCACATATCGCTCCAGCGCTCGGTCCTCCACTTTCAGGAAAAGGATCAAACCAAGCATTGAGAAATAGATCGCGGACTCACAATACGACTCGCGTCGGGTCCCCACCAAAGGCCCCGATGTGCTCTTGCACCCACTCCAGAGCGAATATCTCTGTTGGCATTTGAGCAGCGCACCCGAGAAAATGCGTGAGCACTGACGATCTCTGAGACCGAGGTTACTGATCCCAGCATCCCCCGCCTCTTTTCCAGCCAAGAATCCCCAAGCTAGGTGATAATCATTTCAACCAATACAATAGCGGAGCATGCAGTAATCTAACCTACCGCTTACACGATAATTGGGCTTCACAACGATTATGGCTTCGCCGTTGGCGATGGAACGTTCCACCAAGGGGCTGACGTCGATATCGGAAGCGTCTCCAAGTTCGAAGCCGCCTACGACTTTTGAGTATCGACTAAGATTTATGAGTGGACAGTAATACCGCCAAATATCCACTGGTGATGAGTGTCAGTACAAAACATATTTTCAGGAAAACAATGGCCGCACCACGAGCACAGGCAGCTTCGAACCAGTAGTGACTGAGCGCGGCGCGAACACGTTGAGTCTGAGACCTGTGGATTCTGTTCAGCACGGAGTCTCGAGATGGTCTGAAACGCACAGTCTTCGGACATTTGCGGGACAGTCATAGGGAACGGGAACCCTGGCTCCGCCTGTTGGGGGCACGCTGGACTATATGCGGTGGCATTTTGCACACCAGGGAACGGAGTCGGTGCTTGCGGCAGCGAAAAGCGGATGCTATGATCAGAGTGTCTCAGTACAGTTGACAGAAAAGAAACTCGTGGCGTACGCGGGCTGGGCAAAGGGCACCCCCAGAAAGGTGGAGAGATTTCCGTCCCCCGCGCCTTGGAAGATACCGTAATTGAGAGCGACGGTGGGAGCAAAGCCGGGTGCCGCGGAGGCAGACGATACAAGCATAGCAGACAGAGCAAGCAAAAACAGTGAATGCATCGCTGGATATCGGATGCACTTTCGACTGAAAGCCCAAAGACGAAGGGAGCAGAAGACAATTGGAAGACAAGGTATTTTACCGCGTCTCTCCTTCCCATCTTGGCCGTACAGCAGAACAAGTCGACACTTCTGGCAGCGTGAGCGCCTCGGCGGCCGACTCGCCTATCCTATGGTCATCAATGATGTTTTGCAAGACCAGGAAAGATCAGAAACCAGTTCGACCCTCGCGTTGGGTACGTCAGGATTCAGAAGCAGCATCCTCCTCGCTGAGCGCTCTGAAGTTGCTCAATTATCCGATGCAAGGGGAACCTTGATTAGTCTCTCCTAGACAGACGCTTCAACAAAACTAGCTCGTTCCTCGCTTGTTGAAGTCTGTTAGTTACCGCCGGGGTCCGATCGGGTCAGAAAATCGCTGACCAATCATTTTTCGCGAAAACAATGGGCGCAATCTGAACGCATAAGATTCATTCTGACATCCTCTATTACTGATTGTATGACATTGCGACTGCGCCTTGAAGTTGCCAATTTTTTTTACGCTGTGTTTTGAGAGCGCTACAGATTATTCTCCAGAATTGATGCCCCATCACGGCAGGTGCCGCATAGTCCGATTCCCCCCAAATTCTGGGCGATTCTGATCATTCTGAGCAAGCAGAATACATCAGCAACCATACATTCACTCACCTACAGTCTTCCGAGCTGAAAACACCTTGGTATGTTGAACCGCGACGACCAGGTAACATTTCAAACTCCGATCATTAGTCAGCGATTTTCTGACCCCATCGGACCCCGGCGGTAACAACAGGACTAAACCTTGATTCGGAATATGCGCAGACTGCGTCACTTACCTCCTTAAGCTTGCCACCGAGGAATCCCCAAGCTGAATGATCGTCCATTCAGCACGAAATCAACGCCGCGAGGCAGCCCAAAGTACCGCTGAGGCGATTGTTGGGTGTCACGACGAGGATAGGTTCGTGGCGATGGAGCGCTCAACTACGGGGCGGACTTCTGAATCCGTATCGGGCGCATTTCCGAATTCGAAGCCGCTTGGATAAATCCGTACATCCGCAGCAAAGTTAGTCGATTGTTTGGAATTCATCGAACTCCGAGAGTTCACTTTTTGGCTTGCCAAACTGGCTTGTTTCGGGCGTGGGCGTGGATTTTGGTTGCATCACAAGCCCACGCCCGGCAGATCGGCTTGCAAGCCAAAATGTTGGCTTGGCAAGCCAGTTTGCCGGCTTGGCACCAGCCAAAAAACCAAAGTGGCTTGCGTCAATTCCTCACGCCACAGGCATCCACTTCCAATTCTGTATGGCCTATCTGCATCCCCCGACTCTAAGCTTTCCGGGCGTGCGCTTTTTTCGCCGAGTTTCAACCTTCACTGCCACAATAAGGATTTGGCGCAACAACGACACCGAGCAACTCTGTCAAAACAGCGCAAGCTTGCGGGCTTGTTAGGATCAATACATTCCATTGGGCTCTGTTTATGGCCATACCACAGGACTAGTGGCCTGGACGAACATCTGCCCTGATTTGGGCTCAATGGTTCCTCGACGTAATTATCTGTGCGGAGTATTTAGGCCAAATACCCATCCTCTGTCACACTGACACTTGAAATAACTGACCATGTCACCTGAAATGCTGAGACAAGTATAGTATATACTCTGCAGCTGTCTTGGGGCTGAACCGCTGACACAGGTAAGTCAACTTTACTCGCATATAAATGTGAACCATGACGATACTTTGTGTTTTCATGGAACAAAGGTAAGAATCTTGGATACAAATACCTACCATGGACTCTAGCTGTTATCTTTCGCCCTTTATGCCTTCTTTTCTCGCAGAATCGAAACCAGTACGGAGATATGGCCCATGCTTATTTCCGTGCGTGTGCGTGCGCGTACACTCGGAGTTTTAGTTCATCAAAGGTGGATAATCATCCGGCACATAATGCGAGGGTCCCCAGAGCTCAGAAACAGTCGGCATAGTACAATTAAACTTGCCTCAGCAACACCTATTCTTGGGCGGGGATTTGGGCAAAGTGGCTTGTGTCACGTGCCGCAAGCCAGTTCGTCGACCAAAATGGCTTGTGCGGGCGTGCGGCGAGAGAAAAAATGAATTGTTGGCGAGCTACAGCGTTCGGTTTGTGTTCTAAGTCCCTTGGGTCAGATTCGGAGCAAGACAGTCAACGGCGCACCCGCGGTCTGTGATTGAACAAGCATCAAACTCTAAATAAGGAGGCGTGAGTTTGCCACAAACTGGCTTTGGCGTGCCAAACTGGCTTGTGTCCGTACAAATTGGCCTGGACACGAGCAACGTGGCTTGCGGGCTTGTACAAAGTGGCTTGTGGGCTTGTTGTGCAGCCTTGTTGTGCAGCACTTGCTTCTTCAGTGACCTTCATCGTCCGTCTCATTGCGGTCCTTTTTTGCTCTGTGCCCTACTGGCTTAATCTCATTGGATGATCTTTCCTTGTTTCGCATCCTTGCAACTTGCCCGGCTCACCGCCAGCGTCAACCATTGATTTCAGTCTAAGTATGCTCTGATGGTAAATCGTATCTGTGGGATTCAGACCAGATACATTTCTTCAAGGACTCTGAGTTCGGATACCTTGATATCCTGTGACGCCTTAGACTATTCGACTGCTCAACGCCGTCGCACCCCGAATTAACGGAGGTCGTTTTTGCGCTTTGACTCCTCGACTCCTGGACTCTGTGTGTATGGTAGGGAACAATATTCGCAGAGCACATCCAAAACAGGGTCTTGGGCATTATAAGTAGTAGCGAAAGCGTTGAACACGGTGTGAATTCAAATTGATTTGTTGAGGAAAATATGACTGGATGCAAGCCCAATGATCTGCTCATTGCTTACTGCTGTTCGCAGGGAACAAGACGCATTGTTGGCGGGATGCCGCATTGTTTCTTTTAGCTGGATCGAGAACACACGAGTGGGCCGATACAGTCAACGCCGCACCCGTAAATTGTAACCTAAATCGGCCGGTGGGGGCTCCTGCAAACTGGCTTGGATTTAACAAAACAGGCTTTGGAACGCACCGATTGGCATGCAGGATGACCCAAACGGGGGTGCGGGCTTGCAGTGGCTTGGGAAAGACAGAATATAGTCGTGAGCGGTGGCGGGGGTCCGATGCGGCTCAAGTTTCTGTTTGTCACTTGAATAGGTGCGAGGGGTTTTATTCGATCATATCCATTAGGAGAAACATGCTGTTGACTTTAAGAAAGACTTGCTGGGCTCCACAAAAGCAGGAAACAAAGTCATCGCGCCTTGAGTTCAACCGTGGGAACAAACATCCCTGAGCCGTTAGTTCGGCACGCCGCGTTGGCGGACGGTAAGCTTCGAAGAGTCAAAAGCCACCCAGGCAGATGCCAGGTGACGGAGGTACTTTGTAGGGGGGTTATCGACGAATTACCTACAGTGGCGAGGCTTGGTGTAAGCGAGCACAAGCCAAGCCAAGCCATCCACGCCCACGCCCACGCCCGCCAAGCCAATTTCAAACTCCGCTAGGCGGCGCAAGCCAGTTTGGCACGCCAGTCGGACAAGTCTGATCGAACTCCCAATCCACTAAGCCACGCCTCAGCCAGAATTCACGCTGAATAGAATGTCAACAAGCCACGAAAAAGACAGGGAGCTTCGATGTGGGGGTGGCGGAACGCGGCGCAAACACATTCAGCTTGGAATCGACCGTACTCTGCCAGATTCATCGCTGGTCAGACCACGAAGATCGGAAACCGGAGTTGGAATCCTTGGGCACAGGATTGGCAAAGGATTCGTTTGCTGATCCAGTGATCCTTTGCTGAGAGTTGGGCCATCTGAGAGCTTGAACACCAGTAGATGCGCTTCCGTATGCCTTTCTAGATGAAGATGATTCGTGAGGATTCGTAGTGTCGTCCCTCCGAGTTCGCTTACTGAGAATCGGCAGACTCGTGGACGGTGAGATGTGAATCGCTTGATGAGAATTGTCCAGGAGCTTGAATTGAGCTCGAAGGCCAGTACTAGACGCGTTCAAATGTGGCCTTTGAGGGAGCTGCGCCGCTCCACAAAGCAGGACGGTGGCTGATTCCTTCAGGTAGAGTTTGGGTATACTAGAGTCGCCGTCTATCGTGGAAATCCGGAACAAGCAACTGCTGATGGTGATCTCGGATCACCCGATCACGATTGGATCATTTGCCCACGTGCTCTTTCAATTTTCTTCCCCAACCGCGACCAGTGGCAGCAGGATGTATCAGGTCATCCCTCAAACAATCCGACTCTTTATCGGAACCTCAAGAGCTTGTTTTCCAGTGAGTCCCAATCCGCAATCTCATCGCAATGAAGCCGACCTCCTGTGCCAACTTTTCGCAGGAGCTTCGCCGGGTCCGATCCCCGGTATCGTTTGAGCCTTTGAGGTCAATGTGGCTCGCGTCCCCCCCGAAATCTGGGAGCATATTCTCAGAGACCTTGACAATATCAGCCTATTCCATGCAGGTCGCACTTGCCGTGCCTTTAATGATCGTTCCACGGTGATATATCTGGAACGAACGGGCCTTACTTTCGAGGACTTTAAGGCCGGTGCCGCCCTCAACATCGAGTCCTATTGTCTCCCCGCCTTGATGCTGCCCACGTCTACCCCGCAGCTCAAAACCCTCGTGTGCCGCTTTACGGCGAAGCATCGTATTCTCCGAGACCTTCGCCGTCTGCGGATCTTTCTCGCCAAATGCCATTCAATCGAGGTACTCAAACTTTCCTTCCATCATGCAGACGATATGGCGCAAAACCCCACCTCGTTAAAGTCGCAAACCCGGCGCAAGATCCTCGTCACAGAGTTGAGCCACATCTCGCGCGAGATGGCCGGCAAAACGGCTGGTCCAGTGTTTATGGTCCCCGGGCCCAACGTTTACAAGATCGGGAGCTGGGGCGGCTGGTTTGGCAGCTGGTCTGGATCGCCTGGCCGGTTTGGCTTCCTGCCGGACGCTGTGGACCAAGACACACGAGTCCGCGTGGTCGGCGTAGCCCGTCTCGTCTGGGAAAATCCCCCTTTCTGGTCATGGTCACGAAAATCGGCTATCTGTATCAACCCAGCCAATCCAAACTCGGTGCTGTTCCGGCGCATCCCAGTCTCATCCCGGGTGCCGCGACCGTTCACGCTCATCGCATTTGATATGGAGAGCATGTGGTGGTTTGAGCTCGGGCGGCAGGCCAGGGGCAAGAGATGGTCGTGGGATGCCGCTCCCTCAGAGCTAGCGACGATTCTCCCTTACTTGAGGCTCCCGAAGCTTCAACGCCTCACGACGCACGAGTCGATAGACCCCGTTGCGCTCGGCGCGTTCGTCCGCCGCCATCCGCGAATCATGTCGCTCCACGACTACGCGAGCGGCGCGTCCGCGTTTCTCAACGCGCCAGTGCGCCTCCCGTGGCTGACAGAGCTCTCTTGCAAGCACATCAGGCGCCTCGCGCCCCTCCTCAACGCGCTCGACCGCGCCCCCGGACTAGCGCGCATCTCCATCCCGTTTCAGTGCCATACCCCGGAAGCCGCCGCCGCGTTCGCCGCCGCGCTCCGCCGCCTATCCGCGTCTCCGCTCGCCACGCCCTCGTGCCTCGTGCTGAATCTCGACTTCGATTCAGAGTTGTCGAAGGAGCAGTTCGATGCGCTCCCCGCGGGCGTCGCTCGGCGCATGCACGCCGTCGACTGGCTCCATGTGCGCTGCACCACGCTCGCGGCGGCACGCGCGCTCGTCCCGGGGATTGCGTTGTTCCCCGCGCTGCAGCAGGTTGATTTCGAGGTCCGGGACGCGCGCCATCCGTCTGGCCGCGGCCGCTCGAAGGCGGCGTCTGTGTTTTTGCGGGAGACGAGGGTCGCGTTGAAGCGGGTGCCTGAAGTTTCGTTGATCTTGGTTTAATCTACCTAATGCATTCTGAATTCGTCCCAGTAGTTCAGAATTGTGCCGTACGTACGGCAGCGCATTGATTTCACTCCCCTTTGAGTTTACTCCGGCCATCTTTTTACTCGCGTCCAGGCTCACCGGAGCAGGGATTTAAGGGGACTCTCATGCAGACTGGTGGGCGACAAAGGAGGGGCAGGATGCACTCAAAAAATGGAATGCCGTACCATGGCTCGAGGCCCAGTCGAACGGGATAATTTTCCCTCGTCCTCATCCTGGGGAAACAGGTCCCCGAACATGGTCTTGAGATTTCAAGTTCGAGTTCAGTTTGTGGGGTCCCTCAAACGTTTCGGGACCCGGAACGTTCAACGGTTAATCTCCGGACACCTCAGACAGTTCCCCAAACTTGGAACATTTGGCTGAGAGTATGTAAAATGGAAGACGCAACGCGAAACTCCGCAACGTGCCCAAATCCGAGGAACCGCGACAACCGGGGGCCATGGTATGCCAGTCTGTTATGTACTCGAATCACCGTGCAAAGGTGCAAAAGTCAATATCAATATTGAATTCGAATGGAATTTACTCAGCTGCCATTTCGTCGTTCGAGGGAGCAGGATTTGGCATTGGGTGGCGGTACATAATCGAATTCCTTACACGATGCAAGTGGGTCAGACGATAATTCGACGTCAAGTCTTGGGTGCGATGATGACTTGCATGAATGAATTAGCGCCTTGGCGAAAAGAAACACTGCACCTGCCATGCGCTAGAGGTCTCTAAGATCGACGCTTCCCACAGATTCTACACACCGCATCAGCGCATCAATGCCATCTGATGCGTGGTTCAACTTCGGGTTCAACATCAACTCGCTTAGCAACGCTCTCGCTGGGCGAAGGCATAACAATTGAAATAACACGCTCACTACATACTCGTACAGTTATTAAAATTCAAAGATACTCACGCAAGTACATGCCAAGTTCGGAAGTCAAAGTGAGGTTACTTATAAGTTTGTTTCTGGGGACCCATGCGCGTGTGCATGGTCTTATTCTTTAGGCTGATACCCACTTGACCGTTTAGCAGCTTGGCACAGGGAGCGGCATGCCCTGCGGCGCGTAACCTTGAAACGCCCCGTCAGGGCTGGGGTTTGGTGCAAAGAGCCCCAAGCTGGCAAACGCAAACGTCTTCTGCGCGGAGTTGTCGTACATCTGCGCGCTGAGCACATCGCTGCCCTGCCACTGCCCCTGCGCAAAGCACGAAATGGTGTTATCAATCTGCTGATACCCGCTCGCCGCGTCAAAGTCCGCGCCGGGGTCCTGCGCCTCCACCCCGCCGTCGAAGCGCCCCTCGAAGAGGAACTCGTTCACCGTCTCGTGCTGGAACGACTGGCGCTTGCCGAGGTGCGTGTCGGGAACGGCGTACGAGACCGTGAATCGTGTCGTGTTGACGTGCTCGCGCGAGACGATGTCCATAGCGCCGTGCGTTGGGTGCACGAAGCGGAACACGGGTGCGTGGGGGTGAGGGTCGGTCTCACCACGCCGCGCAAGGCGGTGCGCCTCCGGCGCGTAGCCCAAGAACTCAACGGGCTCCGTAGAGAGCCCGCTCAACACGCGGCGCATGAGCTCGTCATGGCGCCCCTGGTAAAGGCCCTGTGCGCGCTTCGAAAACACGTCGAGCGCGATGTTCTCGATGCCGGAGCCGCCGAAGCCGTTGTTGGCCTTCGCGAACCAACCGGCAGAGTTCGCAGCCTTGAAACCGGAGCCAATGGAGAGGAGTGTGCCCGCGAGGCCATCAAAGCAGCTGGCGGTAGAGCCTGGGGACCCGTCGCTCGTCGCGCAGCCTTGGATGGCGGTCACGGCGGAGCCGATTCCGATGGCGGTTTTGAACGCCTGCCACGCGAGCCCGGCGGTGAAGGGGATGAAGAGAACGTTGTGGCCGTCGATAATGCCGGGCTCGCCGACTTCCATCAGGCGTGCGATGTCCGGGTCGTTGGGAAGCGGGTGCTCGGTGAGGTTCAAGTAGCGCCCAACCCACTGGTCCCGCGGCGCAACTGGCAGGCTCGTCCAGTTGAAGTCGGTGGGGGTCCAGGGCGGCGAGGCGTAGCAGCTGGATATGAGGCAGAGGCAGACGGTGACTCCGAGAAGGAGAGCACTGCCGGTCAATTTGGGACTCATTGTATCGGGAAAAGATGGTTCAGTAGCTGGGTTTGCTGGAAGTCGTTATAGAGGGTTGCTTCGTAGCGAAGTGAGGATGAGACCTCCTCGTAGGGACACCTTATATATGTTTTGATAGAGCTTGACCACTAGCGTAATTGTTTCTTCCACCGAGCTTCACGGCCTCGGCCTCGGCTGTGTGGAGTGTTGAACTTCGACTTGGTAAGTGGAGTGGAACTCGATGGTGCAAAAACTCATTTGACCTGTCTGGGTTCAATCTCGCACTTGGAGCGCGAAGTCGGCGGAGCTTCCTTTTTGCACGTCGGTGTATCCTCCGTCTCTGGAGAGATCGAGATGCTCCAAATGGGATGGTTCATTATACCCCGGCTTGTTGAACCTTGGCCGCGGCGTGACGCCGAGCTCCACGGATGAGCAAATTTCGCCTGAATGCTGGAGTCCCGACGTGAATGAAAAGATGTCCGCTGGAGCACGAACGGATCTATGTATCTGCGTCTCAACGCCTAAGAACCGTTCAGACCCCGCTGGTGTGTCGAACGTTCCCCAGCCACTGATACGGAGACGAATTGACATCTTTAGGACGTTGAGCATCGAGAAAGAAGTTTACACAAATAACTGCGGCGACGATTCTTGTTTTAGATTGTTTTAAAAAGCGCATCTGCACCCGCACACCGCGTCCGTTTCGCCGCCGAGAATAAAAGTGACAGTACAACAGCCTTCTGCACTAGAATCCCCGGGTTTTGGAGTCAGAATTATCGTGATTACTGGAGACCTGGGGAATTCGAACCTCATTAGACAAAGACAACTTGCATGAATGCCATCGGACCCGGGGAATCGAACCCGGTCATCAGTGCACTGGTTGTGAAAGGTCGCAAGCGCCGATGGTGCCCTATACCACGTTCGAATAATTACTGTTCAAACCCAAGTACCGGTGCAGATGCATGAAAGACCTCAGGCTATGGGCACTGAAACGGATACCAGACTGAGTAAGTATACTGAAGATATTCATTATCGCCCTCACCTGCGTGCCTGTCTCTTCGAATTTCGGGGTAAGCAAAAGCGTGGCCGGCGGCGAGCGATGAGCGGTCGAGTGCGGTCGGACTCCTTCCGTGCGAATGGCGGCTGTCTGCGCCGTGTCGTCATGGATCGGAGCATGAACCCTGCATCTCGCGAGTTCTGTGATGTTCCAGGGGAAAACCTGCGCGGGAGATACTACCGAATATACCGAATACAAGTAAAATTCACCTCGCTCGCAGTTCGGGCATATAAGATGCGATCCGGCGTCCGGCGTCCGGCGTCCGGCATCTTCTCTACTTGTCCTCGACGCGTCGCGGTCCCGGTTTATCCAGCTGATTCAGTGAACGTTTGGCTACGAGCGGATTCGGGCCCTGTTTTGTTCTTGGGTTGATCCCGGCCGCGGCCGCCTTTGAGGCGTTTTGGCTGATAAGGTCCGAGGCTCCGTCGCTTGTCGAGTGCGAGATGAAAGGAGGACGCGAATATGGGCGATCTTTGGGACAGGATGGGAGACGCACCTGCAAAATCGCACAGCTCGCACGCCGAGAAATCGCTCAAATTCGACGAAGCACGACAATCGAACCCAGAGAAACGAGGGCCGGGGTGTGCGAGTCGAGGATGTACTTTGAATCAACATGGAAGTCGAACGGGATTCACCAACCATTTCGAGCGCCAAGACAAACACGCGAAGTATGCACGATTGAGCATGCGTGGGAGAGTGCGTCCGGGCTTGACACGGGCACACGCTAGCTTTCAAGCTTTGCGCTAGCTGCAGAATCTCCGATTCAATCAGTATCGCCGAGGCCCGAGGACAAAAAAAACAGCCCAGAAAGTTGGGGCAACCTAAGGACGCCAATATGCAGCCCAGCAAAGCAGCCTTGTCGGGATTCGGATTCGATGATCGTGGTCGGAAGCAAGCACTGAAGTTGTTTGGCTAGGCTTGCACGTTTGATCAGAACACCGTGCACAGCTTTCTTTCTCGTAACTGGCCCGCCAGCGGCTAAATGACCCATCTCACCGCTGAGCGACATCCCTCAAGATATACTCAAATTTCAAAGACATCCCGACCGCTCGCGAACGCGTTGTGGCGTGTAGCAGGCCGCGGCGCGCCGGTATTGAATTGTTTCATAGCCTACATGGCAAGATCTCGAGGACTCGCGCCTCCACTGCGCAACTTGAACCGGGAGCACAACGCTGAACGCGCATACATCCACCGTACCCCGGTCCCCGCGCCTCGGCTGCTCGCACGAATATCCCGAACTAAGTGAATCTTGCGCGGGAGAAAGGGAAGAGACGGCGGGGAAGCAGGGGGACGAGGGTACCTTGGCGAGTCCTCTCAATCTAGCAAGTCTGTCTTGCGCTGCGGCCGAGGGGCTTTGACGATGTGCAATATGTCTTTCTACGCCCTCGCACTGCTCTGCGTCACCGTTGGCCGCCGCCTAGTCTCCTTACACGCTATCTCTCGCGGGCTCTCCGACCACCGAGTTGTGTTTAAAGCCGTAACGTTACCACCAGGAGGATGCTTGTGCTATGCTCACGGTGCCCGCGGAGATACATGGATCGTGCTGTTCTCCTGCGGCTGGGATGTGCGATATGTCGCTCGCTATCTCTCTCTTGACGCTTGAACTCAAACTCCAGTCCAGACTGGAACCTCACCTCAGTCTGAGCGGCAGGCCCTCGCGCGCAGCGCACCGTTCTGCTCATGCGCCACCTCAAGCGCGTTTTTTGACGCTCCCCGTCTGCATCGGTGATAAACCCAACTTCAGGTTTCGCCGCACAACTATCGGAAGCGCTGCCAACCAGAAATCCGAGGACGTCGCGGTGAACGTCTTCCCTTGGCCCTGGGTTCAGCTGCGCCGAGACAGTCGCACCAAGGAGCCGTGATGGGACGGATATTGCCGTCGCTGCACTTTTCCTTACCCCCCTTTCGGCCACCTCATCGTTTCTGTTTCTGTGTTTTCCGTCACTTTTTTTATTCACCTTTAACGGCCAGGCTACATCGCAGTCCTGCTAATCACGTACTCAAGCGCCCTCAGACCGTGGTCCCCGCCAAAATTTGTTTGCGTCCTCGACCTTCCTCGTTCTATTTCTTCGGGTTTTTTTCTCTTTCCCGGAACATTATCCAGTCTCATTTTCCTGTTATATCATCCCTGCCTCCCGCCCTGACCATGCTTCATCCTCCCCACGTTGTCCACCTACTATTTTGCCGTATCACTCTACTTATCGTGATTTGTCTTGTCCCCTTCCGCGCAACGTTCCTGCGCTGTTCCATTTCATCACTTCACTTGGCATTCCTTCTATGCGTCCTCTCCGGACTGGGCCAAGACTGGACATGTGGTAAGATATTCTAAACAATTGAGATTCCTACGCACATAAGTACACGATCTTTGAAATGCACCCCATAATGGAACGGGAACAAAGTCGTCTTCTGCTCGTCCTGGCATCCAATAACTATAGCATGGCTTACCGGCGTTGTTGCTGCATTGAGGGAGAGAGAGTGGCGCTACGGCCAAAACGGGCACAAAGGGGAGAAGCCGCATCACTGGACTATTTTCAACCTCGCCGATCAGCCGTAGGCCCGTACAACTCCCGTCCGCCAAGCTTGCTCTGGCCTCACGGAAGACGCTGTGTTCTCACTAGGTCGGGAATTTGCCAGGAAGGAATCTATGTACAAGGATGACCACGCTGGGATTGAAATCTCGGAAACAAGGAACAATGGTAGAGATCGTCCGAAAATAACCAGAACCGGAAGCCTTTTCGAGACAATGACCATGTGTACAAAGACAAGGCCATCTCAATCTGTTGTGATGGAACAGCCTCGCGCGAACAGCGGTGTCGTAACTCACCACGGAGCTCCACTTCTTGCTTTCCTACCACCATGTCGTTTGACGCCGTTGTGCAACTTGCGCTCTCAGCCGCTCCTATCCCCGGACTCTCTCCTGCGTTGGCAGTGCTCAAGTTTATCATCCAGGGCATCCATGCTGTCAAAGCCAGCAAGAAGCAACTCGAGGCCTTAGCGGAAGCTGTCGCTAAGCTCTGGATTGCACTGAATACAGGCTTCAAGGAATCAGTGCTGATTGTCGCAGATTGCGAGGAGCAGCTGGAAGATTTACAGAAGTGAGACTTCTCTGTGGCATTTCATTACTTTTCATCACCTTTGATGTCAGACTCCTCGACGAAATCCACCAATTTGTTGACAAGGAACGAAAGCGGAAATTCTTGATGGCTTTCTTGATCAATGATCATCAGAGCCAGAAGATCGAGCTTTTCTATCAACGCATTGGAGCCATCTCCACCGCCTTCCAGGTGACAAAATTCCTTGCTTTCTCCGAACTTGGCTCACCATCGGTGACAGGTATCCAGTGCCATAAATATCCAAAACTTGTTAAGAAAGAATGAATTGGCCAAAAACAAAGACAGAGATGCCTTGCATAAGCGCTTGCAAGCTCTTGAGCAGAATGACATGCAACTACAGGAAATGCTACGTCTGTTGTCTTTTTTCATTGCCACTCAGATTTTCGCAATTTAATGACCACATTGTAGAACTGAATCAAATGAGTCAAAACAACATCTTGGACATGATGCTCGCCATTCAGAGGAAGCTGTCCAGCCAGCAGATGCATCATATTGACAGCCAATTTTGCACACATACTCTTCGATACCTAACTTCAATGTCCGGCCAACAACTCCAACTGAAGGATTGGACAATCTCATCTATGGAAATTGATTATGGTCCGCAGATTGGTGCTGGGGGATTGTGAGCCAGTTTACTGACTGGTGATTACTCTGACAATCGCGAGGCAGTGGAACGGTATACCGGGGAACTTGGAACCACGCAGATGTTGCCATCAAAGTGCTCCGAAATGTTGTGGGTATTACCCCGAACACTCAGGTATATACAACACCTCTTCACAGAAATGCATTTTTTTCTAAACTATCTGCAGCTCATGCGGAAGGAGATTGATGTCAGTGTTGATGTTACTATGAAAGATTCAGCTGAATATACATTGTGCAGATCTGGATGACTCTTCGCCATCCCAACATCATTCAGTTTCTTGGTGCAAACACCTTGAATGACACCCCCTTTCTTGTCATGCCCTATATGCCATACAATGCAAGACAGTTTCTGCGAGAACGGTCAGATTTTGATCCTATCAATGTTGTGAGTTCGCCACAGTCTCAATTTGATCCAAAATACTGACTGAATCAGTTGTGTGATATTTCTTTGGGTCTGCAATATCTTCACTCACATAGGATCTGCCATGGTGATATAAAAGGAGTGCGTGAGGTCTAAGGTCTTCGTTGTCACAATATTTACAACTTGAAGATCAACATCCTAGTTGGGGACTCTGACCGAGCAGTGCTGTGCGACTTTGGTCTAGCTCAAATCAAATCAGAAATGACAAGTAGCTCCATTCAAATGGGCTACACACACACAATTGCTGCAGGGAGTCGCAACTGGATGGCTCCAGAGCTGCTTTTAGGCTCATCTCCCAAAATGCCATCGGACATCTATGCATTTGGTATGACTATATATGAGGTGTGTCCTCCTTTGACTGGTGTCTATGTTGTGATAATGATAAATCACTCTGTCACAGCTGTATACAGATGAGAATCCACTGGCCGGCATTGAACACTCAGAATTTCGCGAAGTTGTTTCCAAACAACAAATTAGACCTCCTCGACCAGATGCTGAAGATGCTCCAAAACTTAATGAGCAAGTCTGGACCTTGGCGGAACTGTGCTGGCTCCATGATCCCAAAGCACGCCCGTTGGCTAGCACACTGCGTGAAACGGTCATGACTGTCAAGGAAGAAAAAGCAGTACATTCCTCTGCTCGGGTTACAACCAGAGATGGAGTCAGAGCCAAGGCCAAGACTACGGACATGCCAACTCCAAAATCCCAGCCTCCTACCAAATACTCCGAAGCATGGACCGTAGTGCCTTCTAAAATCTCCCCAATCACCCAAGCAAGAGTCGGAGATCCAGAGGGTGAACTGAAAGGATTGGAGCAGACCCTAGAGGAGGGTCACATTGATTTAATGTTGGCAAGGGATCACATTGACCTGGGGGAGTATTTGAAGGCAGCGGAGCTGCAAGAAAGAACATTGGAAAAGGAGAAGCAGGTCCTTGGAGAGAGTCATCAAGATACTCTGCACACAATGTGCAACCTGGCCGAGACCTACCACTGCCTTGAGCAATATGTCAAAGCAGCAGAGTTGCGGGAAAAAGCATTGGAGCAGCTAAAGCAGACTCTTGGGGAGAGCAATGAGCGCACTCTGCAGATCATGACTGACTTGGTCCGTACCTACCATTCCCTTGGGCAGTATTCCAAAGCAGCAGAGTTGGGGGAAAAAGCATCAGAGAAGCTGAAGCAGACTCTTGGGGAGAACAATCAGCTCACTCTGCACACAATGTCCAACTTGGCCACCATCTACCAGTCCCTCGGGAAGTATGCCAAAGCAGCAGAGTTGGGGGAAAAAACATTAGAGAAGCTGAAGCAGACTCTTGGGGAGAGCCATGAGCTCACTCTGCACACAATGACCAACTTGGCCACCACCTACCACAACCTGCGGCAGTATTCCAAAGCAGCAGAGTTGGGGGAAAAAGCATCAGAGAAGCTGAAGCAGACACTTGGGGAGAGCAATGAGCTCACTCTGCGCGCAATGTCCCGCTTGGCTGGCACCTACCATTCCCTTGGGCAGTATTCCAAAGCAGCAGAGTTGGGGGGAAAAGCATTGGAGAAGCAGAAGCAGGTCCTTGGAGAGAGTCATGAAGACACTCTGTGGACCATGTCTAACTTGGCGACCACATACCAATCTCAAGGGTGGTATGCCAAAGCAGCAGAGTTGAGGGAAAGAGCATTGGAGCAGCTAAAGCAGACTCTTGGGGAGAGCAATGAGCGCACTCTGCAGATCATGACTGACTTGGTCCGTACCTACCATTCCCTTGGGCAGTATTCCAAAGCAGCAGAGTTGGGGGAAAAAGCATCAGAGAAGCTGAAGCAGACTCTTGGGGAGAACAATCAGGTCACTCTGCACACAATGTCCAACTTGGCCATCATCTACCAGTCCCTCGGGAAGTATGCCAAAGCAGCAGAGTTGGGGGAAAAAGCATTAGAGAAGCTGAAGCAGACTCTTGGGGAGAGCCATGAGCTCACTCTGTGGACCATGTCTGACTTGGCTGACACCTACTGGGGTCTTGGACAGTACTCCAACGCAGCAGTGTTGGGGGAAAGAGCATCAGAGAAGCTGAAGCAGACACTTGGGGAGAGCGATGAGCACACTCTGCGCGCAATGTCCCGCTTGGCTAGCACCTACCATTCCCTTGGGCAGTATTCCAAAGCAGCAGAGTTGGGGGGAAAAGCATTGGAGAAGCAGAAGCAGGTCCTTGGAGAGAGTCATGAAGACACTCTGTGGACCATGTCTAACTTGGCGACCACATACCAATCTCAAGGGTGGTATGCCAAAGCAGCAGAGTTGAGGGAAAGAGCCTCAGAGAAGCGGAAGCAATGAACTCACTCTGTGAACCATGTTGTTGGAGGTTGTAATAGTACTCGCGCGTGTAAATACTGTCAGAATGACTTGCTACATTTCCGGTTTAGTGCGCGCGGTCCACATTTCTCTGCTCAAATGGACACCAAGGTGTCACTTTTGCTCAGAAAACCAGGGTGCTACACAAAGTAATTATTTTACAGTATTACAGCCATATCCCCGTTGAACAGCAGGGAAATTAAGCCCAGGGGAATGTGATTCTGACCGAGTCCTGAGAGCGCAGCTAGTGCTGCACACAACACAACCCAACCAACAACCAACCAACGACCTAAACAATACCTTCCTCCCGGAGTTCTTGGGGTTTCAAGGACAAAGTATATGTCTTGTTGCAAATCTTCCAAAGTCATTCAATCAAGTCTTGGTGATCCTAGTCGTTCTCTCGAGTCTGTCCAAGGCTGCACTTAGAAAGTTCACGGGAAAAGGAAACACAATTTATTATTCAAGTAACGACCTTTACAAGTCGGCGTGGTTTTTGTTAAGTATCACAGTAGCCCATTTCCGACTATGCATGCTCTTCAGCACTCTCAAGATACAACGCTCTTGAAGGAGACACCACTATCCAGCCCTTAACAGCGCAATGTTGCACTGCAGAGCCGGAGTAATCTGTCTATGATTACACCTCGAGCCTCACTCAAGGACTGATTGGTTTCGCAAGCCCATTTCCGACTATGCATGCTCCTCAGCACTTCCAAGGCATACCACCAACTTGGCTCTCAAGAACGACGTCTTGAAAGGTAAACAAAGTACCAGTACGGACAAGCAAAGGTCACTTCGGTGGATTCAACCTGAGCCTTTCTCAGGGACTGCTCAATTTATATGTTATCATTCAAGGACAATCTCGAGAAGCTTTAGGAAGCGACGACAAGAGCATTCAATCTGCCTAACAAAGGGTAGGGTTCCTTCTCATCACGAGAACTGGGAAGAAAATGCAAGGGCTTGCAAACCCATGCAGACGTACAAAATCATCAAAATCCGAGGCAATCCATCAAAAGCCTGGCGATGTTTAACAGGCGCTTGTACCCGAGTAGTTTTTGTGTAATCATCGCAAAGCTTTGGGGGATTGCAATTGATTGTGGGCTTTGCAAGGCACCACATGGCCGTGCATTGCCTACTTTCCCGCTCCATACGGCTCTCCACTCCCACTCAGCATCCTCCCTCGCCTCTCAAGTGAGCTCACAACGGTGAAAGAGAGAAACATAATATATTCTAATTCAGGTGGATCAAATGAGATACAAGAACGGAGACGGGACGTGATTGCCCGAAACCCCATCTACGGACTGTGGACATGACTAATGAGCCTCGTATAAGATGTTGTCCGAAGTGGCGACAAGCGAGGATTGACGAGCGGAAGGTTTCTCGGGGAACGTTTGAGGACGACACTTGATCTTGTGACGGCCCACTCGACACGGCTTGGCGGCGGGATCTTGACACAGCTTCACATCGGACGTGGCTGGAATTTGACGTGACTCGAGCTTGAGGTGGCTTGATATTGAGGACTTGGTGTAACTGGATTACGATATTGACAAAAACTTGAGGTAGCTTGACGACTCGAGGGAGCTTGACATGCACAACTTGAGGCAGCTTCATCAAGAGCTTGAGGAAGATTGATGACCTAGAGGAAGTGGTGAAGACTGAGGGCTGTTGCGGGTGGCCGAGGGAGGCAGGGACGTTCCAATGGCGCGGCGACGAAAGACGACATGGGGGGGGAGAGGAAGAAGTGGGATCAAGGTTTGATCAAGTCGGGATCTACATCACGAAAAGGCGATGTGCGCACGGACCAAGACATGTGGAGCGTTGATGTGATGACGGATCCTCGGCAGACCTTGCCTGGCCCGATGAAACTACTTGGCGTTCTTGATCACCGAAGCTGCTTTCACTTTGCCGAACCGCGATCGTAGCACGAATGCTTGCTTCTCTTGCAAGACTCGAACTGTAGTCTGTCAGTGCCAGTGGCATTTACAGTGGTTTGTGAGGCCCAGCGAAGAGCAGAAATGGAAAACCCGAGTTTTTATTCATCTCAGGCTCGTCCTGTAGAAGTCTAACATAATTGTAGACAATGTGCGTATCAGCATGGCTCTAAAACTGCAAGTTCACACCGGCATTGCGTCCCGTTTACAAACCTATGTGAAGGATTGCCAACGGCTTGCAAACCCCCATCACCGTTGCTTTAGATTGCCGCCATCACAAGCGATCAGTGCTATTCTCCGTTTTTGGTGATGCTTGACTTAATCACACAAGTTTATGCCCGCTATCTTTAGTAGCGGGTGTTGTGGTGCTTTCAAAACACCTCGCTGAAAACCACCTATATGGAGATAAATTCCCTCTTTAGTCCAAAGTTGATTCAATCACTCTCTTCCATTCAGTCCCAACTGTTCATCAACGTTCATCACCACCTCTCCCATTCATTTCTCTGTTCATCATCTCCGTGTGATCGGATAGTCGCCCCTTTATGCCGCTCACCACATGCTCGCCCCTCTTAAAAGCCCGACCCAGCGCTTGCCCTCCTCTTCCATTCCTCCCCACCTGCGCACAACCCCAGCTTCCTCGCTTGTTCTACCTGCTCCTCATGCCCGTCCTCATTGACGGTCTCGCCATATCCTCGGTGTCGTTTTCCCGCTTGCCTTGTACCCAACTGTCTAGGGCTTTCCGTCGCTCCCTCAGATCGGGATCGCACTCGTTTCTCTTCACGTCTACCGCCCACCCATATCCCTCGGTTTCTTTCACCCTGGAGTGCACAGTGTCTTCTGACCTACCATTCGACGTCGTCCTCGGTCTCGACTGGTCCTCTCATTTCAGACAATCCCTCATTGCCCTGGACTATCGGCTCCCCTCTGCGTTCGACCCTTGGCGCCTGTTTAATTCCTCGGCTGTCGCTGCTTTTGGTTCGACCCCCATCGCTCCTCTCTTCTCTGCGTTGGCTCCTCATCTTGGCTTCTCTTCCTCTCTCTCTCCATCAGGCGCACCGATCGATGCCACCTCCACGGGTATGTCCTCCCAATGTTGATTGTCGTATATTTACCTTGTTCTTTCTAGCTTCATCTTGGACCGCTCCCACATTCTTCAATGCAGCAGATACGGCTGCGCACTACGCCGCGCGTTCCCCCGGTAATTGACCCTGCGCTGCACCTCCACTTCGCAGCTCAACATACTTCCGTTATAGCGTCATCCGGTCATCCTCGCGGCTCCGGCCCTCCCCTCCGTAAGTCGACTCCCGCCTCTCCTTATTGGATTTTTCGTAACATGCTTGTCTCTCAGATACTTCGCCTGCCCCGAGTTCCGTCGGTCCCCAACTTGTCCGTGCAGCCGGTGTGCTTGGCGACGGCGTGCAGGACCGGTACTTTGCGACGTACCAAGCTCCAGGTGCGATCTCCTCTCCTGTTCGTTTTTTTTGCAGTTCCACTAACAATGATGTCCAGGAACGCGCGGCGACCTTCGCACTGATGCATACTCTGAACCCCACTCTGAACCCCACTCTGAATTGTACCCTAAAATACGTAGTGCCCCGTTGAATAAATTCGGACTCGAAAAACGTACCGCAGCTCCAGGCGCTTCTACTGTGTCCTTGACCACGGGCGGAAGTTCGTTCGTATCATTTCAGTCTCAGCCCCAGCCTCAACACTCTATTCAATTCACTAAAGTCCCAGCCCGAGTTCGTGCACCCGTTGCTTCCTCTTCCAGGCCCCCCCTTGTCGCTGTGATTGCGGACCGAAACGTCGACGACGAGCTTACTGCCCTTTTTCTGTCTCCAGACCCCGCTTCCAATGTATTCACCATGGAGCCTGGTGTTCTGCTGACACTCATGAAGCGACACCATATCCCCCAACCTCCTAATCTCACAATCAAAGGCGCCCGCCATGCTGTAATTTCCCACTTCGTCTCCGGCTCCTGCATCGGCACTTGCGACCCCAAGCTTTTCACGTTTGTGAAACATAAGTGCAAATGTCGCGGTTTTTCCAATCTTTTTCCCTCGTCCAATGCCCTGTCCTTTGCTGTCATAAGTTTGTTTCTTTCCGCCTCGCACGAACAGTTTCCTGATGACCGTATTTCGCTGACCGCTGAGGCAATGGGCTGGGCCAACCGAACTCGTACCAATTTTCTTGAGCAGATGCACTTCAAACGGGTTAGGCTTCTCACCGCTTATTCTTCCGTCAATTCGGCCCGAAGCTTATTCCATAACCTCGACCAGTTACCCAGAGGTACTCTTATCTCCGTTGCTCTTGCGCACGGCATTCCCCTCCACTCAACTTACACTTGCGACATTTTGCGAGATTCTATCGCAAAGCACGTTGGTCTTGGGTGTTGTACCTCACGAGAGGGCTATTCTTCTTCGATTGCCTGTTCCTCAATGGAGTCGCAATATGAACAAGACACATCCGATGCCGGGACATCTGAGGATCCTGCAACTCAGCTCCAACTGCGCATTATACGGCAAGTTGCCCCTGTACTCAGTATGAAGCCTCTGCGGCGGCTCCTTGAGATGCATGATGTCGCCTACTCTGATGCCGATCGTGCAAAGAAACTACGCCGTCGCCTTGAGAAATTCGTTGGTCGCCTGGAGCGCGGAAAGCACGCGGACGATGAACTTACGTTGACTGGCAGTGCTCGACTCGCACGGCGGAAGGAATACCACAGGCTGAGGAGAGATTGGCCTCAAGTCATCCCCACTCACCTTAAACGGCGGCTTGTAACTGACTTTAATCTTGAAATCTCGGCTGAAAAGCAGGCCACTTTCGCGTGTGGTAGCTGCAACGAACTTTGCCCCGTAGCGCAAAAAGTCCTCATGAGCTTTGAGGACATCGATTTCAATCTACTGTCGCGGCCCGACGAAGATTTCCGCGAACTTGACTCTGACTCCCACTCCGATCCTGGCATCGATATCAACTCCTCCCGCAGTGCGCGATCTGAAAGCACTGATCCCCGTTCAGATGACGAGATGGACCCTGACTCGGATCATGAAAGTCTCTGTCGTTCCCGTTCCCCATCCCCTCGTCGTGCACATAGCGACTCACTGACTGACAACGACGACATGGTGGATGTACGTGATGTCCTCCCCGAGCGTTTACTGGAAGAAGACTCTGAGCTTGAGCCGTGGTTGGATCCCCGATGCCCCGAACCCCCAATGCCAATGAAAAATACACCCTACAGCCGCCTGCTTATAGAACCCCACTGCCTAGAGACTGACGAGGAGACACAGGACGCAGCCCTTGTTGTTTGTCGCAAATGTCGGATGCATCTTCGAGCTGGTAGAGTCCCGCCGCTATCTGTGGCCAATCACAACTATATCGGTCCTGTCCCCCCGGAATTGAAGGACCTTACAGTCGTCGAGGAAGCCATGATCGCACTGTGCCGCTCTAAATGCTGGATAGTTCAACTTCGTGACGAAGACGGTTCCGAAAGCTCCATCCCGACCGGTCAAAGAGGTGTACGCGGTCATATTATTATTTATCCTCAAAAGCCTTCAGCTTTGGCCCAAAGCTTGCCTCCACCTATGTCCGATGTGCTGACCCCGCTCTGCGTGATATTCGTTGGCGCCAAAGCACCCACACCAGAATGGCTGAAAGAGAACGCAAGCCCTCTCATCGTTCGTAAAGAGAAGGTTCAACATGCTCTTACCTGGCTCAAAGCCCACAATCACCTCTACGCCGACATTCCCATTGACTATGCCACACTTGCTAGTCTTCCCGACCGTGATATACTTCCATTCCACATTGAACACATACTCCCCAACGCCGCCATAGATTCTACAACATCCGACTACATCCCCGGGTCCGCGCATCCGCCCGTTGTACCGCCCGTCTTAGCCGATATTCTCGCCCCTCCCCCTTCCACTATCCCCTTCCAGAGTGTCGTTGTCGCGGATGTTGACGGAAACGCTCCCTCCCATAAACTCCGTTCCGCTGCGTTGAAGCATATGCAGAAGGCTGGCTCTAACTACATCGAAATACCCCATGACAAAAAACCCGTGAACGAATTCAACAATCGACATCTCCTTCCTATGATTTATCCCACGCTCTTTCCGTATGGACTAGGAGGACCAGAAGACGACAGACGGCGGTCCAAGTTGGGTTTCAAGACTCATATTAAACACTTTTTCAACTTGGCAGATCGTCGTTTCCAAGAGCATTATTCTTTTTTATTCACCGCCTTCAACATGCTTCAACGGCGTGCGCTCCTGTTACGAACAAGCTTCAAAGTTGCTCGGCCCAATTTTGACTACGTAGCTGCTCAATTTGGTACTGTGTCCCCCGCCGCCGTACATGCCGTCTCAGAGCGAGTTGCCGCCGGGGATTTCAAGACAGCTAATTCCGCCGAGGAGAAGCGTGTCATACGCCTCATGAAAGAGGCGAACGTTATTAACTCCCATGTCCCTGGCTCGGCCCAGTCTAAATTAACCATGCGCAACGAAATACGGGCCTTAATGGTCACGCACGGTATGCCGAGCTTTTACATCACTATCAACCCCGCCGACGTCTATAACCCTTTAGTTAAATTCCTCGCTGGCGCAGAAATTGACCTCGACCACTTACAACCCGCGGATATTCCCAATTATATTGAGCAGGCTATAACAATCGCTAAAAATCCGGCTGTAGCCTCGCGCTTCTTCAATATCTACATGAAAGCTTTCATTAAGACTATCCTTGCGTATGACCCAAAGCAATGCGACCGTGAAGGAGGTGCTCTAGGCGTCGTCAATGCTTTTTATGGAACCGTGGAAGCGCAAGGCCGTGGTACGTTGCACTGTCATATGGTTGTCTGGGTCGCCGGTAGCTTGAACCCCAACGAGATAAAGGAAAAGGCTCTAGCCGACGGAGGGAACATTGAATTCCAAAAAAAATTGATGGCCTTCCTGGACGACACTATATCAACTTCCGTGCCTCCCGATCCTCGGCCTGATTTGGAAACCCCGCTATCCAAGTTTCATCCAGCAGCCACTCGCGGACCCGGACCAGGCGTTGCCGACGAAGACGTCGAAGACGCAGACGCGCAAGATTTTCACAGGCTTACGGAACGATGCCAGAGACACCGGCACACTCACACCTGTTACAAGTACTGGAAAGGTTACCCCGAGAAAAAAGAATGCCGCTTCGATCTCGACGAATCCAATTTTAAGCCTCACAGCTCGTGTGATCCGGAAAGCGGGGAAATCACACTGCGTTGCCTCGACGGATTGGTGAATAATTTCAACGAAACCATGCTCAGAGCAATTAGATGTAACATGGACATTAAATTCATGAGTTCGGGCCCCGCCGCCAAAGCGGTGATATACTACATCACAGATTATATTACCAAGTCTCAATTGCAGGCCCATGTCGCGTATGCCGCTATAGAAGGAGCTGTGCAGAAATTAGGAGAGTTTAATCCCGACGATGACGACTTAACTTCCCGGGCCAAACGTCTTCTTCAAAAATGCGCTCATTCAATGATTGCGAATCAAGAGCTATCCGCACAACAAGTCGCTTCTTATATCCTGGATTTTGAAGATCATTTTACTAGCCATGAATTTACGCACCTCTATTGGCCCAGTTTTGAAGCGCACGTAAACGTAGAGGACCCTTCCCCGGAATGCTACCCTTCAAAACCTACAGACGCGCCAGCAGACCACAGCTCATTGAGCCCGGATGACCTGGACGACCTGAACTCGACTCCTTTAACAGTAACGGCGGACAGTGTCGATGACGACTTAGAACTCTTGGAGGATGCGGTACAGTGCGGTGATGAGTCAGGGCAAGACGTTCCCCTCGCCGGACACAATGATTTCGACATTTTGCCCGGTGACGACCAGGATTTCATTACACTCGGCGTGGATTTTGCAGGCAAGCTTGTCCCGACAGCTAACCAAGTGTGTGATTATCAAAAGCGTGGCGGCGTTCTGCAAGACGTTTGTGTGTGGGACTTCATAGCGCAGACCGAGAAAATCGCGGACAAGAAAATCAAGAAGACCACGAGTGAAGAAATAGATGCAGGGGAAATGGAAGACAAGCAGGGCCATAGTGACGCCGAGAAGATGGTCCCGGAAGACGATATCCAGGAGCCGATCGCCTCCCCTGACCGTGACGCCAAAGAGGCCAGCGAATCGGATTCTGACGACGGTCCGCCCCGGTGGGATAGACATAATATCCTGGAATTTGAAGGTCGGACAATGCCTCGCGTCCCATTCACAGATAACCATCTGGAGAGTGATAAGTGTGTCATTGTCGTCAAGCCCCATGCTAAACGAAAAGTCCCTGTGCCTATTGGCCCTGCATTGCCCCGGCGCGACACCCCTGGAACTGTTCAGAGACATGCCCGTTTAATGCTCGTTCTTTTTAAGCCGTGGCGTCACGCGGAGGATTTGAGGAAGCCCGGACAGTCATGGCTCGAGGCGTACGAGGAGTTTCTTCAAGGCTGTCCCGAAGAGACAGTACGTTACATCGATAATATGCAGATCTTACACGAATGTAAAGACAGTCGCGACGCACATTTCAAAGAGCGCCGAAATCGTCGGAAAGCCGGTTTGAGTCTTGAGCTACAGAGAGGGTGCAGAGCTTCCAACGACTTTGGCGAGGAGACCGACGAAACCTTGCTCGAGCATTTGACCTCCATAGAAGCGTGCTCATCCAACAGGGCCGAAAATGCACGCGGTGAAATTCTCGAAGCTATGGAAAATGCACGCGAGTCTGGCATGATTGGGGGCCGTGGAAGATCAGACCCTGTTGTCAGAACAGCGGAAGATAAGCACTTTTTTGTTGAGGATAGATCGCCTGGGGAAGAAATCCTTTGGCAAAAGACCTATGACGCACGTAAAGCCCAATGGAAACAAGCTGCACTACGCGGTGGTGCTCCCCTCCCTCGTGCTTCCGTCTCTAGTTCGCAGGCAGCATCTGGTGGGCTTCGAGATGGCACCGAATTCCGTGATGAGGTGACTCCTCGATTACTGTCCTCCCTGCGCGATGTAGATGTCATGATGGATAGAGAACCCCCAGATGATATTGTACTTCCTCCCGACCTCGAGACGATTGTTGAAAAGAACGGTCTCAACGCTGAACAACGGCGCGCTTTTTCTATAGTAGCCAACCACAGCATCGATAACAAGGAAGGATGTGAGAGTACGAAGCCTTTGAGAATGTACCTCGGCGGCGCTGGAGGTACTGGAAAATCTCGCGTTATCGACGCCCTGACGGAGTTTTTTGTCCTCCGCGATCAAAGCAGACGCTTCCGCTTGTCTTCTTTTACCGGCGTCGCTGCTCGCAACATTTCCGGCATGACTCTTCACGCTGCTCTTATGCTGGGGGACGGAATATTTAGTTCTGCACGCTCTGGCAAGGCTAAGCAGGATCTCATGGCAATGTGGCAGGGAGTGGATTACCTTTTTATTGACGAAATATCTATGGTTGGGTGTGCGTTCCTCCACGATATCAGCCACGCTCTAAGCGTCGCCAAAGGCAACTCAAAGGCGTTTGGAGGGATTAATGTTGTTTTTGCAGGTGACTTCGCACAATTACCTCCCGTACGCCAGGTCAGACTCTACAGCCATCTGGATTCAAAGGCTATCGCGAAGGCTTCCACGAAAGCCGGGCAGAAGGTGGTGTTTGGGAAGTTATTGTGGCTGTCTGTGACCACGGTTGTATTACTGACTGAAAATATGAGGCAAAGTGGACCTGAAAACGCGCCTTTTGTGGAGTTGCTTGGCCGCCTGCGAGATGGACGCTGTACCCAGGCTGACTACGAATTGCTTAACACGCGATTGGCTGTCAACGCGGACGTAGATTGGACAACTGACAAGTGGAAAAATGCCCCCGTCATAGTTGCTCAAAACGCGATGAAGGACCATCTGAACGCAGAAATGGCCCGGGATTTCTCGATTGCGTCCGGCAACCCATTGCATTGGTATTACTCTGAGGACACGCACAGCAGAAACACCACCATAGAGAGTGATGACCTGAGGACGCGCCTTGAAGCACTTGATTCGGGGAAAACAGGCTTTCGGCTGGGCAAAATTCCTCTAGTAATTGGCATGCCCGTCATGGTGTCGCAGAACTTCGATGTGGTGGGAGGTGTTGTAAATGGCTGTGTTGGGACATTGGTCAGTGTAAGATTCCGCGTGGGCCCCGATGGCAGGCGTCACGCAATCTCTTGTGTTATTCGTGCGCCCGACACCGATCCCGACATTCTACCCGAGTTGCCGCCCCATCACATCGCGTGCCTCCAAGATACCACCCGAATCACGTTGCAGCATCCTTACTCCAAAGGAACCATAAACATTAAACGCACCCAGCTCCCAGTACTTCCAGCCTTCGTTATCACTGCACACAAGGCGCAGGGTAAAACGCTCCCCGCATGTGTCGTTAATTTCGCAGGATGCCGTGGCACAGAGTCTCCCTATGTGATGGTATCCCGCGCCACTTCTCTAGACAGCCTCGTCGTTCTCTCCCCATTTCCAAAGCAGATTATCTGTTGTCGCCAGTCCGAGGATACGCGTGCGGAGGCCCGGCGGTTGCGATATCTTGCTCTGATGACTATCCAGAAATGTGGCACAAAGGAAGAGGCTGCCGCCGCCTCCACAGAAGTTCGCGCGGCTTACGGTGCACCCGTGCCGCCCGAGGCGGTGGACCCCGCCGTCGAGGTAGACGTGGGTGACAAGCTTGATCGGCTCCAGCGCGCCAATGCTCGCCTGACAGCAGCACCAATCAATCGATCAGCGCGCCGCTCTCTCGCCGCGCCATTGGCCAGCACATCTGCTGCGCCGTCCTCGAAGCGTAAAACTATCCGCAAGAAACGCAAATTGGACGATGTCGATCTGCCCGATGACAACCCCCCTGCAAAGCGACGGTCAAAACGGGCGATTGCTGCCCCCTGACACGTTGGGACGGTCCACCTATCCACCCACCACCTTCACCTCCACTCCTCTTTATGTTTGCCTTTCTCGCCGCCCAGTCTTTTCACGGCAGGGTATTGGACAGACTCTACGCCTCTCCTCTCTGCCTATTGGCAGAATGCCAATTCGACCGCGATTTCGTGCGGCGCGTAGTCAACGTGGTCGACAACTGCGAGTCCTTCGTCTTCGTGTATCCACGCACCGTAGACATTTTCCAACCTGTTCTGCTTGGGGAAATATCCGGCATACACTACGGGGTACGCTTTCTGTATCAACTCCATTCGTGTTCTCACTGTTTACTTGTAGGGCGGCGGATTCAAGACCATTGAGCTTAAAGTTCCTCTCAATGCGGGCCATCGAATGGACTCTTTTTTCTGGAACCAAGCAGCTTGCCTCGACGATCTCCTGGCTGTTCTGGCCGTTCTCCGTCGCGTCAGTCTCTGGTGGCCTTTCCCGTTGTATTGCTGACGTTTGGTCGCTGTAGGGTGTCATCCTTGACGATCTTATCGGGTGGACTGTTACTCCGTCCGACCTTCACACCCGCCAAGCCCGCAGACGTATATACATTGACGTCTCACCGTCTGTGCACGTCAGTGTTTCTCCGCGTCTATGCTTGCTTCCCGCCGACATTCATTTTAGGTTCGGCGCACCACCCCGACGCGCTTGCTAGGCTGTCTAGACCCGATCGTTTCCTGCTCTAGTGATTCCCTGGCCTCTTCCAGTACCCTTTCCTCATCGCACTCGTTTGTCCAATGCCATGAAACTCCCCCCGCGTTTTCTGTTGGTGATCTGGTTGTTGTCGAATGCGATTTGCGTTGCCGCGATTATCCTAGCCCCCTAGACGCCGCGCAACCAACCGTAATTCGGGTGCGTCGACATGCAGATGATTTGATTTACACTGACGTGTATGCTAGGTCTGCTCCTTATCTGCTGTACGCTTGGACGTATTGGTCTGATGCGTTTTCGCGTTCATTAATACTGCCGTCCATCGCTCCGGTGCCCTTATACCCAATTCCTTGGTCCGCGTTGCCCGCTCCTCAGTTCTGCTCCCTCTTTGACCGTCTACTCAACCGTCCCCAAACATTTAATTTCTGTATCCTTGTTATTCGCCGCCCTCCCCTGCTCGTTTCCATCTTCCCTTCCGCGAATGTGATGTTGCCCAATTTACAATTAAAATTCCAAACACCTCAACCGTTGATTCGAACACTGATATTTCCAATAAGGGTGTTTCGGGTTTTGTGTCCCATGTGCTCTTGTTGGCGTCGCTTTTGCAATACACCTGGCATATCTCATCGAGCTTTCTAGGGGTCGTTCAACGACTGATTTGCATTACCTTTTGTTCGTTGTTGGGTTGAATTTGCTGTGATGCGCCCCCTTGTACGGGCTGGTATAAAACCTAGCCGGACGGTGAGCAGAACTTCAGTGCCCAACCCCCAACATTCGTTTAACCTATCCCCCATTCCAGAGCGCTCGCTTTAATCTTTACTCTGAACCACACTATGGACGTCGCAATTCCTAACTTCGGTCCCAACCTCGACTCGCAAGTCTACGTCGATCGTGAAGAGTCGGGCCTCTACGACTCCGTCGCTGACCAGATTGCCGCTATGAAGACCGACGCCCTGGCAAACCTCGACTACCCCGACGATTTCGTGCGCCACATCGAGGACTGGTCCCGGAACCACCGCTACGTCGACCTCGAAGGCCACGAACTCCGCGTCGCCATCGTGGGTGAAATCCTTGGCCCTAGCATGGGTACTGTGCTCCGCGCACACGGCAACTATTTTGCCCGCGAGGGCGATGAGGTGTGTTGATCTATCCGTTGACATTGCCCTTGCTAATAATGTTGCGCGCAGTTCAAGCCCATTGACGACAAGTCCAAGATCAAGGACTGCCTCGCCCTGGGTGTCCCTACGCGTACCTCTGTCAAGATGCATAACACTTTTCTCAATCAGGCCATTGCTGCCAGTCAAGTGACCGCTGCCAACGAAGACGAGGACGCCCGCGCTGGCCGCGTACGTCGTTTATCTTCTCCTCTCTTTACTGCTCGTCGCTCATAAGTCTCCACTCTCTCAGTACCCTATTGTTAAGAATTGGACTAAGGCCAGCAAGGAGGGCAGCGAGGAGCATGACGTGATCATGGTATACATGCTTCCCAAGTACGCGGTGAGTGTCCCTTCTCTCCCTCATATTTTATCTCACTATGCATTTCCCTTGTCCACCCTTGTCCAGGTTCCAACCGCCGCCGGAGCTCCCGCCGTCAAACGTACTGCTAAGAGGCGTTTAGACGAAGTCGACAGCTCTCAGGCCTCTTCCAGTCAAGGAAGTCAGCCCGCGCCAGACAGCGAGCCTCGTCGTAAGTGCATTACCGTTTCCCGTATACCCGGTGTCTGATGTGCCGCCAGCCGAGGATATCAAGATCGGTGCGCACTATGAGCCGACACTCCTTCCCGATTATGGGGGAGCCTACTTCGCTCACAAAAAGGCGAAATTGGTCCAGTTGGACGTCCGCGACAAATCCAATGCCCTCATTCCTCCTTGGAAGTTCTACGACGCTCTCAAGCCCGGAACGCTCGTCCTTGCCCTTGTCTCGTTGCACTGTTTCGTGATGACGGACGAGCACGGCAAAGAGCGCAAGGAACGCAAGGTGAGATAACTTCAATTCTGTGAAGCGCTTGCTATAATATCGCCCTAGATCTACCAAATGAACGCTCACAGCCTCCGCGTTCTCGCCGAGTCCGACGAATACACTGAGACTCGGCTCCCTCCCGTAGCGCCCAACGCTTCGGATAGGGCCACTGCCTCTCTCCCTGGACGTTCCGCGGCTTCTACATTCGCGTCTTTCGTCATCCCCCCTGCGCCTGGTGCTCCCGCTGACACCGACGGTGAAATGGGCGGCGATGAGCCCAGTACCAAGGCCAAAGGGAAGGGAAAGCGCGCGAAGAACATTTAAGAAGTACGCTCCCGAACTCCTTTTAGTTCACTCCGTCATTTATTCTCGTTCAGATACCGCCCTTCGGACTGCGTGAAAGAGTTCCGCGTCGTCCTGGCACTTTTTATCCCGTCTCGATGCCACCTTTCTCCTGCATCTTCACTGTTTATGCTATGCACCTCCCTTTCGATTGTCTCTTGACCTTTTGCATTGAATTGCATTTAGCATTCGCCAAAAGTGTTGTTATACCCCGGCGTATCGTTCATGTCGTGCATTGGCTTCCTTCTACATTTTCCCACTAGTATAACCATCTTATCCCACCGCTTCGCGCTTATCTTATCACATCGCTCCTAACTATCTTATCGTACTGCACTGTGTGTGTCATCTCGTCCGCCAATCATTTTAATTACATTTGACCTTCGCTTTATCTTCCGTCCCGAATCACGATTTCAAACGGTTGGACCAGTCTAGCCTCACTGTACTCGATGCCTCTCGCGGCCGGTGGAACAACCAGCTACATGATCGTAGTTGGACTTTTCTGGCCGCGCTGTGGTACTGTACTGGATCCTCCTTGGGCCCGGTGAAACAGTCGGCTACATAATCCCAATTCCAGTTGATTCAACGCGCTTCGATCCTAGGGGAAGACGTCAAACGCCCGTTGTTTGGACAGAATTTGAATAACCCCGGTCCAATAGCTTCTATTGAAGCTTGTATACTGTGCGCGTGGCGTCCGGACCGCGATATTCTATCCTCCCCGCATGCCTGTTAACCGGGCTGAAAAGCCCACGGATGGTACACTTTCCACTCCCAGTAAATGACAATTCTCTCCTACGCTGCACAGGTACCGGAACCTTGCATTCCTTCTTTCCCACCGTCGACAAAAAGGTTACGCGCCGTCCTCTCAACGCATCGGTTCCTCTACCGCGCAAAAAACCCTTGAATTCGGGTCGCACAAACCCTTCACCTCTCTTACCGGGCAGTGCAGCGGCTGCCGCGGATTTCCAACGCCGCGTGCGGCCTCGCTCCAAGGCGGTCGTGTATCCGCCACCTGCTCCGGATGTTGCTGTTGCTCCCGGTGCCCGTCTCATGCGCGACGAGCCGCTGACTGTAGAAGACCTGTGGCGCGCACCGGGAGGGGGGCCGCCCCCTGTGAAGGCCCATGTTGATGACTGCTGCTCCATTTGCTTGCAGCTTGTTTCCCATCCCGTATTGTAAGCCATGCATCGTCCTTATCCGCCATCTCGTCCTCACTTTCGTGTCTGCAGTTGCGTCTGCGGACATGCACACTGCTATACTTGCCTCCGAATTTGGCTTGAAGAGCAATGGATTTGCCCTGAACGCACTTGCGCGTCCATCGTCACATCTGCACCGTTCCGCGTGCCAGCGTACGAATCCCTACTTGAAAGGCTGTATGGCAAATGGGACACCTCCCAAATAACTTACGATTGGTCTGGATTAACGTTCCCGGTCATGCCCGCACTCGGTGCAACGCGTACATAAACTACTGTACTTACTCTCCTCAATTATCTGCGTCTTTCTCCGTTCGTTCAGCACTTAATTTCAGACCAAAAGGTGTCAATTGGGAGCGCTAGGAACATGAATTTTCAAGCCCAAAACGCCTTTTCACGTTGCGTGCAGGTCCACTTATTTGCTCCGCACTCCTAAGCTGGTTCTGTAGTACGTTCCCATGAAGCGGCGCTTGATGAGCGCTTAAGGATGAAAATGGCTCTCCGCGATGCGGTCAACTTGATCACTGTTCCGACGTTACACGTGGCATGCGTCTTCGTCTTGTCTGCTTCTTCAACTAGTTTCCGCAGGCTCTTTCGCTGCTGCTGCTCGCAGTGCTTACCTGTCTGGCCAGCAGGGTGTACACTGAATTTATTCCATCTGCTTCTCACCGTGGAGGAATGGCGGCTGAACGCTTTGTGGTCGTTGTGGATCTTGTACTCGATCAAGCAACCGGCCTTGCCTGTGTCGCGCGGATGTCCATGATCGTTGTCCGAGTCGCTCGTGGAGCCGGAGCTCTGCAAATCTCCATTGGATATTCCGTAGGATGAAATATTCCCTCTGTTTGGCACCGACTTATTACTTTGATAGGATAACTGTTTCTTTTGTGCGGTCCCGACATCGCGTGATAGGGGCACTTACCTTTTATAAGCTGAATGTGTCGCGGCGCGACAAATATTCTCGTGTCATGTCTCCCACTACCGTCCCCCTCACCACTGTTCACACAATCTCCCGGATAAACGCTAGAATGGATGCCTTGGCCGTGGATCCTCGTGGGCAGGTGCGTTCCCTCCCGCCAGCTCCTGTGCGATCCATCTAATTGCCTCAGCCATTTCCCGGCTTCATCAAGGGGTTCCTTTTCGCCACCGGAATGACCACGGCTATCACCGTTCGCGTGCCCATCATCCTGGCCGACACCCCCAACGAGTACTCGAATATGCTCTACATGCCCTGGCTAGCGACCGATCCAGTGCATCTGCTCACCAACCTGTCTTACACCGATATGAATGTCGCGCACGCTGATGGCGAATCCGCGTTCACGGTCTTCGCCCCGCATCAGGACAGTCCTATGGGGAGCCGTGATCTTCTGCACCCCGTCAGTCAGTACTTCGCAGGTACCCAGTTGCCCGGCGTCCCTCCTTGGAGAGGAAATATTCTTGTGATGCGCCGTGAACTGGGATCTGAGCTCATGGTGGATGTCCGCGACTCTGATCTCGCTCATGCGGTCCACTGTGCTATCGGGTGAGTCTTTCGTTCTCAGTGATACCTCTTTTGTTAAGTTGTCACACAGGGTCGCCGGCTCTAGTGGAGAAGGTGGTTCACCTATGGTGATCGCCGTGGCGTGAGTTCTGTACGTCGACTCCGTTCTGTTTGTCGCTCTGCTCCAGTATTCTTATTTGGCGCGCCTGTAACTTGCAGGCTCGACCACGATTACTCGATTTCATTATTATCCTCTTTTTCTTTTTCTTCTCTTCCTTTTGCAACCGCTGCTGGTGCTACGCTTTGCGCCCGTCCTTCTTCTCCGTATAATGTGTCCAATATACCAAGTTTCGCTCGTTAACGTCTTCTCGGAGGGACAATAAACAGAAAACCAATCAAGGCTATCTGTATTTCAACGCCCTCTTCGGCAGGCCCGTCCACTTTGCCTCCTAAAAACATCGAACGCGATCGATTGCAATATATTCTCCTGCACGCTGGGCTCTGATGGCAACGTCGTGGTGCGGTATTTCACCCTGTCTGAAGCTGGTGGTTTCACCCGTCGTTGTTAACAGTTCAATCCAGCTTCTGGAGCCGCCCTCAATCTCGGAATTCAAATTGAGTAGCTGGTCGTCGACCGAGATCGCGATGGCGCGACCGCCGCGCCGCGTTTAATCTGTACGCTGTGGGCTATGCTCATCACACGCTACGTTCATACTTCTGTCTACGTTCATACTTCTGTCTACGTTCATACTTCTGTCGCCAGCTGTTGGAAAAAACTATTCATTCAGATACGTGTTGACTCCGGCCTGTCCCATTTCCAACCCTTTGAAATAACATCCTCTCACCTCTCTGACATTAGTGTTGTCTTAAGGGGCTGGTCGTCGACCAAAATCGCAGCGCTCTGCCGTAGCATCAGCTCCCGTCCTTCTTCTCCGCACAATGTGCCCGATATACCAAGTTTTGCTCGTCAACGTCTTCTCAGAGGGGAATAAATAGAAAGCCAGTTAAGGCTATCTGTATTTCAACGCCCTCTTCGGCAGGCCCGTCGACCGCGATCGATTGCAATATATTCTCCTGCACGCTGGGCTCTGATGGCAACGTCACAGTACGGTATTTCACCCTGGTGGTTTCACCCGTCGTTGTTAACAGTTCACTCCAGCTTCTGGAGCTGCCCTCAACCTCGCAATTCAAATTGATGAGCTGGTCGTCGACCGAGATTGCAATGGCTCGACCGCAGCGTCGCGTTTGAACTGTACGCTGTGGGCTATGGTCACCACACGCTACGTTCATCTTTCTGTGTGCAGCTGTTGGAAAAAACTACACTCTCAGATACGTGTTCACTGCGGCCTGTCCCATTTCCAACCCTTTGAAATAACATCCTCTCACCTCTCTGAAATTAGTGTTGTCTTAAGGGGCTGGTCTTCGACCATGCGATCCTCTCCTTCTCTGAAATTAGCGTCATGTCAAGGGTTAATCTGAAATTGGTGTATTGCATACTGCACCCACTCCTGTCTGCGCACAAGGGGAATCCCTTAAAGTTGGTGAATGGTGCGGCACTTAACTTCGTAGCCGACTGGACACCTTTGCCGCCGACAACCTACCGTTCACAACCGTTAATCGCTACGATCCATAATAATTTTGACGAGGTCTGTTCTCTCTCTCTCTCTCTTACTCTCTCTCTCTCCCCTGTCGCCCCTTCCCAGTTTCTCTATTTCCTTCTTTGATTCCTTCCGTATTGCGGACTCGATTATTGAATCCTTTTTATGTTCACAGATGTCGAGGAAGCGAACGGTCGTTGAGCAGGGCGCGCCTGGGGCGCGTGAACAACGCGGGGGATGCCCGCCATCGGGTCCGGTCGACGGTAGCCCCGCTCAGGCACGCGCTTTCCTCCCCTCTCGTGATCTTTTCGGCCGACCCTCTCTGTTTCAGTTAACGAAGAAATGTAAGGGCGAAACGCAAGTCACACCTGGACCTCGTGCCCAAGAAGGCCAAGGCCCCGCCCACGCATTTGTTCAGATCCGCGAGCTTTTCTTGATGGAACTTCTGGTGCGCTGCGATTTGTTTACCGTGTTGACCTTGGCTAGAACCGGTATCCTCGTTGCCTTATTTCCTTGCAACGTCGCTCATGTTTCCAGGTCTGCACGCCCGCGATCTTATCAAGGGCTTCTTCGGTGCCAACCTCAACAAACTTCTTGCGCTCTTCTTCATCACCACAAAGAACATCAATTTATTCCACGAGACCCTTCACGCCGCGTCCAGTGGTATCGCGGGTTCCGTTGCCTCTTCCGTTCTTACTTTTCCGTACATCCATTCGTGGCGCCCGAACGACCTCAACCTCGTGGTTCCACCTGATGGCGATATCTTCAAATGGCACGCCTTCCTCCATGACATCGGTTTGAAGGTCGTCGACGTCATCACCCTCAAGTCGATGAACAAGACTGCAGGAGTAGAGCGCAGGTATGCCCACACGACAATGTCGCACGTCATCTACCATTCCTTCGGCCAGGTACTGTAGTATCCCAACGTGCTAGAAAATTATATTCACTTAATCTTTTCAGGGTTTGACCATCACTTTATCGGAAAGCCTCGACGGCTCCATTTTCCGGCCGCTCACCGGGGCGACCACGACGTACAATACGACCCTCATTACGTCCGCCAAGATGTTTTCCCTGTATCCTTTTTTGTTGCACCATCGCCGCGCTCTCGAAGGCTGGTACCCTACCCCGGTGCTCAAAGGCGTCACCCTGGGCCGCCGTCGCATCACCAGTTCTTTTTCGACCGGGACTTGGACCAGGCCCTGTGGACCGCATTGCCCTATCCTCGAGCGCTCAATCAGCCAGCTGAACGGCGTGGGGATGTTCAATTACGGGGGAAACGGCAATATATATTCGGACGTCGCTGACGAGGGCATGCCCAACACTGACATCGAGGTCAAATGGCGCCTCGGTGACGTTTGCACCAACCGCAAGTGTAATGAGATTCGCGCCAAGCTCCGTGCAAAGGGCAAGTCTGTGCCATCCTAAATTTCCACGTTCGCTTTCCGATGTGCGTATGCTGTCTTCGTTGCCCAATTCGCGTTGTTGACTCATTTCCAGACCTCCGAATACCCTACATTTGCGTTCGCGTCCCCCCCGCCCGGTTTTTTGTCCTTTTTCGAACATTATCTGGGCTTGGGTCTTGTCGTTCGCTAGTTTACATTAAGGCTTGCGTTGTTCAGAATATATACGTTGCAAGCAACCAAATCCCGTCGCTACCTACGAGCTTTACTTGCCAACAAACTGGCGCCCCTTGAGCTCTATTCTCTCCCGCTGCAGTATGACTCATACGACTCTGTCTCAACCGTCCACCTCCATTACTCCGGTGCCCAAGTGGTGCGCGTCGTCGCGCGCACCTTGTGCAGAACTCGCAGCTAGTAATCCGGCACGCTCTAAAAGTCCGCGGTGAACAACTTCCACGTCGTGTGCCATTACAGTGTAAGCCTAGGCCACGAAAGCTGTTTAGCAAGAGGTCGTTCCACACGCGCAAAAAAAAAAGGGCAGGTCCGAGATGACGTTTACTCACCTTGCCCAACCGCTCATCGACGTGAATATCGTGACGGTGCAGAGTGACATCCACCACGACGTAGGATCCAAGTCCGACTGGTCCATTGACCACCTTTACGAGATTGAAAAGGCGCTCGCTGTGCGCCGTAGGACATCGACATACCTCAGTCTGAGGGTTGCAATCGAAGTATATATAATCCACATGTTCGTCGCCGACTTCCGATTCGTGACGTTCTGCCCACGGCTGATGAATGTCACCACCCTGAAAGTGTGAGTGTACTGTAAATCATCGCTCGCGCTGCGGTACCACCTACCCGGACCGCTTCGTGTAGCATAACATCGAGGAGAACGGTTACGTCGTTCGCGAAGTAAATACGAGCTGCCTCATTCCCTTGCTGCAGCGCTCGAAGCTTACAGCGATGAATCACTTCGACATTAGCAGCGCACTAAGAGCAATACGTTAGCTTATGGACTCGTTGAAGCTACTTCATACGGTATCTTGTTGCTCGTGAATTGTTTCAATTGTTTCGACTTGGCAAACTTCTCCGAATAGAAAGGACTGGAATGGCTGGCGTCCTTCGGTGGTTTTGTATCCGTAGGAATTGCCCTTTACGCGCGGGGACTTCAGTGTGATCTCGAAATCCTCGGGATAAGAGTACGTTCCAAGAAGTCTAATCGCTCCCGCGGATGCGGGGCATGGCAGCGTGGGTGTGGGGATGCTGCCGGCCATCGTGGGCGTTGATGTGATAAGGACTGCGGAGGTACCTTAGTGGCTGTGTCACTTGTATCGGTCTGTTTGTGTTTCGCCTTGCTGGCATTGTCCCTTCTCCGTCGTCTCGCAGCTTGTGGTCTGCCTTCCTTCTTGGTCTTTTACCTTGCGTATTTTCGACCGTAATGATCGAATTTGTCCCTTGATCGGTCTCGAATTTCATCGCGAGCTGATGCGCCCGATCCCCACCGACGACCGATCCCTGCTGGAACTATTTTCCTCTTAATGCCTTTTCCTCTCTTGCGGCGCGCGGACCTGGACGCAGAGTTCGGCTGGAATACCTTCATCTGCAATGGTGTCTACGGCAAAGATTTCGCGCCTACAAGAGATAGAAGCCTTGGAACTGGTTCTCTGTGGACTTTCAAGGACTGTGGCGAAGAAATGGAGGCAACAGCCTACGAGAGAGGAATATTACGACCGTATTTGGCGCAGGTGTTTGGTCAAGTCGAATCCATAGAGCCTATGGTACGCTCCGATGTCGGACGCTCTGTGCTGGCTGACATCCTACAAGGGAAGCGCGCAGGCTGTCAGACTGAAGTGCCCTGATAGGGCCAACCCCGCTGTCCGAAATCTCTACCGGAGACAAGTTGAAAGTGCGCGCGCGATTGTGGATGCGGACAAACCGTCCGTGGTGCGTGCTTTACCCTTTTCATTCGTCGTCGTTGTTCTTAGCTCCCTAGGTCGGTCATGTCGTGGGGTCATGGATTTCAATGCATTGGATGTCAACGATTCTTCCCTACGTGCCGGACACAATCTATGTACGCACGGTCGTATCTCTTTCTCCTTTTTTTTTCTGCCCGCAGACCGTCTCATTCGTCTCAAGGTCATATTCCCCCCCAGAATCGCCTCCGCCCTGGTAATCGGCACCAATCTAGAAGTAATCGCGGGACTGAGGCGCATTGATACACAGGACACGCTCAGTGGTGAAGATGTTCATGTACGTGCCCTTTCATTTCGAGTCGCTTAAAGGCTCATCGTGTTTAGCTCTATAGCATGACTGTTTGCGAGTTCTGGGAGATGCCACTGTCTGATCTCAATCAAGAACGATCGAATGACGTGTGATGACAATACGATTATTGTATCTAGTGACGCCGATTTGTGTTTCATGTCTCTCAATGTCAACCACATACCTCGAACAATATCTGGCCCGGGAAGCGAACACCCTCGCCTTCGCACAATACCCCGGAGATTGCATGCCTTTAAGAGAATGCGGCCTTGCCGGGGGGTCCCTATTCACGTATCATAGGCCTTTGAAGGCCGACGAAGTGGAGCCAACCGCATCACGTCGCGGATACTTGCGTCAATATGTCGTCTCTGCGTTCGGCGAAGTGGCCGCAGTACACGAACTGGTCAGTGCGTATCCCAAGTGTGGTATTAAATCACCTCACTGTGTTTAGGATGATAAGAATGGAATTGTGCTCAAGGTGCAGTGCCCGGCAACGGCTTCCTGCAGCACAACCCGCCTCTTCGACCTTCAAATGGCCACTCTGCGCGCAGTCATTGACGAGGACACCCGTGAACTGGTAACACATTCTTGTCCTATCCGCTTTGGTGCTGAACGTTATCAGGGAGATGCCATCGAGCACAGCTGGTTCGCCTCTCCAGAATCCGACGACCTTGGTCACATCTCTGACGGGTGTTTCTATGTGCCGCCCTCTACTCTGTTGGTAGTCCCGTGCGCTGAATCATCGCCCAGATTTACGCCATGGCGTCCGATGACGACGATCACCACTTCATGCTAGAAGCGATGAAACCCGGTCAACTCGTTGACATTTGGACATCTTTCCAACGAGTTGACATCCAGACTGCCGACGGGTCTCAGGATCGCGTAAGCCTCTGGCCTCGCTGAATCCACTGCCTAATTTGTTCGCTCAGAGCTACTCGCTTCTGAGCAGATCTATCTCCAGATTGGAATCGACGGACATCGCAGTAAAAGGGGACAACTATAGCTGTGACCAACGTGGAAACCGTTGCGAGTACTGCGATCGCATTGCAATATAACTTACAGGCGTCCATTTCCAATGTCACACTTTTTTGCTACAAATTTCTTGCCTTTCACTGTCATGCGCGTTCTCCACACTCTGGGAAGTTTGCTAGCCTCTGGACCTTCCTGGCCGGCTGTCGGTGGTGTCTACAAAGAGGATTTTGTTGCCAATCGCCTGTCTTCAACGCCTGACCAAGCTGGGAGTATCTTTGTGTACAAGCCCACTGGCAAGGACGATCAGACGTTCGCGGGCAAGGACAAAAGGCATGTCATAGGATCTTTCCAGATGACGTTTGCCGGAACAATCGTGAACGTTTACCGAGACGTGAGTACCAGCTCTCGATCGTGCTGCTTGACTATACTGAAGCTAACTCAGGACGAGTTCGAGGGGCACACCGTTTACCATCTCACGCTCGGGCTGCCAGACGATCCCAATGACGCCGCGATAAAGCTCATGGCTAACCAGGAGAGGTCCCTCCTAGGTATCAGCGTCATTGATGCAATGGAAGTCGTACGTATCGGCGTTGCTCCCTATTTCATGGCCGCTTGAGATTTGTAGGATGGGCCGTGTGTGGTGCGTTGGGGACACCCAGCGTCCGAATATAGCGCAGTCACTGTGGTTGTCGCGTAAGGGTTCATAACCTATGCGTTTTTACTTCCTTACCTTTAGCAAGCTTTGTTAGTTGCAAACTCGGCATGTATGGCGTCCAATTGGGGGACGACATTGTGGTACAGGCTCGTTTGAAGCGAATCGACTCCCAGAAAGACGGTACATTAGAACTGGTATGCACCTTTGATTGCCCGTCCCTGTCTATCTTTGACGCGGCTTTCCAGCGCTATTTCTTGGAGGGATCGATGTGCGGGAAACTTCGCCCTGGTCAGTTGCGCAAAATGTCGGGGGCTTGACCCCCTCTTAATTTGATGTCTTGTGTTTTTGATGCGATTGAATGAAATTGGGCTCCAGTTGATTGTGCTCCGCCTGACGCCCCTGTGTTTGTCTGCAGTCTGCCTCCATGACCTCCCTTCTCAACAGCATGGGCCCAGAGCTCCGCACGAAGCGATACGGATTCGATTTCGCCGCTAGCCGCTTCTCTTCCACCGAGGACGCAACAGGCGCCGTCTATGTTTACCGCCCCATTGGCGAGCCGGAGTTTTTTTTTCGTGGAAACGGGCAACGGCCTGGAATATGCATGCAGCCGTTGGTATTTTCGGGGTGCGTGGTAGACGTTGAGGTTGTGGTAAGCCCATCGCTGTTGTCCTCCTTCGTCTGCCGTCTTTCTTACGTCCCCTAGTCTGCCGATCTGGAAGTCGAGGCATGCTACATCGTGCTGGACCTGGCGCCGAACCCGAGCAAAATCGCATTGAGTCTAGACATCGCACAGAAGGAATTCCTTAAGTGCGTAGCTAAACAGGACGAGCTCTCGGCGGTTCGGCTTCAGTCTTAGCTTTCTTCCTCTGTCCTGCTGACCGCGCCACGGGTTACTCAGGATAAGCCGTGTCTGCTCAAGTGGGGTTCTTTAGCTAGGCAGCACGATGTGCCGACGATATCGATCCGGTGCGCCCGTTTCTTGTCGACCGCCCTCATAGTCTTACAAGCCTAGGATTAATTCACGCCCGGACCTCGAGGCGCCGGTTGAAAATAGCCCGCCGTTTAAATTGGGAGACGATATTATCTTCCGGACCACTCTGCGGAGAACTGATACAGAAGTCGATGGCCTGCTCCTCATGGTGAATTTTGCATGTTGTTAGGATAACAACACTCACGCAAATTGCCCAGAGGTACGAGCTACTCGGCGGCCTGCAAAGGGGTTTGTACAACAGGCTCCGGTCAGACCAGCTAAGAAAGGCCTCTGAATAGGTGTTGTTGATCAACCGCTCTGTGTTGTAGTCCTTATCGTCGTACGAGTAGAGTTCCCAATGATTAGGGGCCGGCCGTGGTCCGGGCATGCTGCCTTGAGGATGTGCGTTACGTGGATCTTCGTACGGTGAGGAACACCCCTCTTACCCACTTGAGGAAACAGGATGAGACGGTGCCACGGGTGCGGATCAAGTCGGCCTAACGGGTCGGAGACTGCAGGCATACTCAAGTGCCGCGCATAAGGGAAACGATTTGAAACGAGACCTAATGTATGTACACCGCGTCCCACATGCCCAATTTAAGTTCATACGCGCCCGTTTCCGTACCGGGTGTATCAACGTCGCGCTCGATATTCAGTGTCCCTACCCCAACCAGCAGAGTCCCGTTCCGCACATCATCTATGTCTGCCGTTAGCACGATCTGGTCGTGATCTGTTCCACGATTTGTCAATGCAACGGTCGGTCAACAAAATGGCGTACCCATTGTTCCGTGCATCACCTCGCTTGCGTTACACCCCTCACTGCGTAGCGCCTGATGCAGCGCTAATACTTGCTGTTCGTACATCACGCAGAGCTGGCGAACGATTGGCTCGGCGGATACGACTTCTGGCCTGCCAAGCACAACTCCGCCATCCTCTGTCTGCATTTCCAGATTCGTCAGGGCGAATGGCGTGCAACAACCGACACACCTTCCTCATGACCTGACCAAACACCGTGAACTTCACTGCTTCCCCTCCCCCCACAGCAACGGTCCGGAGGTAAGACTTCGCGTAGGCCTGTGCCGCATGCCCTGGGCGCCCGCGGCGCATGGTGAAGTTAACATCACACATGGCTTTACACAAAGGGAATGGCGAGCCCAAGACGTAGTCGTGGACAGCTTGATAGATGTCGTCTGAGAAAGTGCGTACAAACATTCTGAAGGACGCTGCTCGTCAACGACCGGTTTCGGCGCCTTAAAGCACTGCTATTAATTCAAATGTAATAGGAGTCGAGGGAGCATTCTGAGACATACATTTCACATCCGCACACTCGAGCCATCTCTATGCCTGTCACACTCCGCAACGAAAGGATGGCCGCACTCTCCTAACGACAATAATTGAACCCCGCCCAAGTTCTCCTGTGTCCCAAATTTGGTTTCGACACGCCCCAACATTTGAATTCAAAAATCGGGTACGCTCCCTCACACCGACAAGTAGTCGGTGTTGTACACAGGGGGGGACGTGGTTTTCAGAAGAGACGTGGATGCAACCGTGTAGAACCTTTGGATGAACAAGTCGTACGCCATTTACATTCTGATTACAGTCTTCGGGCGCGTGTCGCGTAGCAAGAGTCTCTTGACCAACTTATACCAAGGGATGTCTGGGAGCTGGTTAGTAAGGCGCTATCAATTGGATCTGTATAAAACTAGCCTTCCTCGTCTACCGTGGCGCTGAGCTCTCCACCGTTCAAGATCCCTGCGTTACAACCGCATCCGAATAGGGACCAAGTGCAGCCCTTGTTGGCGCATTTCGAGCCATAGTGGACATCAGGAAGGCGTACGGACATCCAACCATCGTCACCTGTGTGGCGGAGCGTGGCTGGACAAGAAGTATCGGCGCCGCATTTGTGGCCGTCCTCAAGTTGAAACTCGATCGAGAAACCTTGGTCCACTATCTCGTGCAGGATCGCCCATGTTTCGCGCTGTTCTTTGAGAGTCGTCGCAAGTGGAAGCTGGCGAGGAGTGGTGATCGCTCTCTTGTTGTCCATGAGTCGTGGATATCCGTGTCGAATGGCACTACCGTCCATATAACCCATACCGGCCGATGTAGCTGACGTGATGAGCAGAGCAGACAGAACCGTGGTGGAGCTCTCAAAAACACGCAGCTGCCGACTTCCGAGTCGCAACACGCTCTTCGTCCAGCACTGTCCTTCCACATTTGCCCCAGTATCCAATGCGTAGTCAGCAGAGACTCTCCCAAGATACTTAAGCACAAGGTGTCCGCAGCCCGCGCCGGTGTAGATATCCAATGTCGTTATGTCGGTTCGACTTTCAGGGAACAATAGCCACGGGATAGCTGCCCCGGCGATAATGGTAGGCGAGGCGAGAAGGAGGAAGCGCACATGCGCGAATGGAAGGCCGAAATTCGTCATCAAGGTCCTGGCGTCTTGCTCCGCCAAATGGGCAGCGTACATGCGAAGTTCGCGGCACGTCTGCACAACGCGTGCTTTGCTCTGTAACGTTAATAATCCCATTACTTCTGAAAGTAACTCCGACGGGAGTCGGCCAAAATAGCCTATGTCCGATTCCGCAGGAAACAAGTCTTCAACCTCTGTGTTCGAAAACGAGGGGGAGGTGGGACATAAATTAGTGAGCGTGGTTCGCTGTGAAATGAGCGGTAGTTACCCGGCGCGTATTCAGATACCCATCGTAAGACGAGTTGTGCGCAACGTTCATCTGCAACCGCGGCTTGAAGGACCAAGTTCACGGGAAGGCGGCTCAAATATTCGCGCAAATGGAGGTCATACTGGCACGACGCTATCGTGCTCACCATCCGGGACAGGGAGAGGGCAGAGAACATCGTCTCCTATTTCGGTGACGAAAGGAGAGACCGCAAGGGTGTCAGGGGCATATCCCTCCCTTTCCCCTTCGACCACGATGGCATCTTTGGACCCGATTGTCTCCGACGCTATGTTAGCTCAAGTAGCCTCCTTGCAGAACGAAGACAGCATCACGCACGGTGTACTGTACGAGACATTCGGCCCCACGCGCGATGGGACCGTGGACGGCTACGCCATGTTCACCTACAAGAACTGCGGCTCTGAATTTCCGGCCTCACCATTCTTCAGAGGGAGCCTGACGGAGTATAGTCCTCAGGTCTTTGGCCAAGTACTCCGCTGCGAGGAGGTACAGTAAAGGCGCTGATGTCGTTTTTGACACGGAAGCTGATAGCGTCGCGCAGAATGTGCAGGGCACGACGCTAGTATTGAAAGAGCCGGATGGTCTGACGGAGTCGCAAAGTGCAGCCTACACCGGACAAATCGAAAAATTGCGAGCGCTAATTAGAACGGAGACGGCCTTGGAGGCGAGTTTAGTGTGATCGCGCTACGTTGACTGTTGACCGAGAAGCACCTTTAATTTTCCAGGGAGGAAACGTTATCAGCACATGGTTCGGGTCTACAGACGAGGAGCTTGAGGTACGTTGTGCTGAGCAGCTCGGTGTCGCGGTGTTGGATGATAAAATAATTGAAGCGCTGTCCAAGGTCCAGCTGTTGCGTACGCCGCTCCTCCGGGATCGGAGCTTGGAGGTCGAATCGGGAGCCGTGGTGAGCATGTGGGCCGAGCTTTCACGCGCCGACCGCGAAACGGACGGGTGTGTTTGTAAAGTACGGCATTTCCTTTCGATTCCTAGCAGCGTCGGAGTTGACATCGATGATGCAGACTTACAAACTGTACGCGGATACACTGTCGTATCTGCGGTTGCCCCGCGCGCGGGAAAGTTCGTGGGTGCCTACTCGTGGTGAATGAGTAGTCTGCCGCGTGGCGTATAGTTTTGCCAATAAGACTAGCAGTGTATGTTCGAAGATAATAAGAAAACGTGGTGGATGACGGGGCAGGCCGACGGGAGTGACGTAACGCACAGCAATTTGTGTGCTTCTCCCTCATGTTGAATTCGAAACTGTCTGACTCGCGCCGTTCCCCAAGGCCTCGGGTTCCCTGCTTCCGACCCACTGCATGGCCGCTAATATTGTGCAGGTGAAATAAAAACTCATTTTGGCGTTCAATATCAACGAATCCCCCGGGGCTTGGTGACGTTGATGAAATAATTTGTCGAGGGGCATTTCAAATGCCGCGGACGATCGGTGGGGTGTCGTGCTCTTATACGAGGTGCGGAATTGTAGGTCCTGTTGCCCCTCCCGTCGCTCTCTGTGCCCGCAAACGCAACATGGAGGCTCTGCTTAAGCAAGCTGGACACCCGTTCGCCTTCTCGTTATACGGGGTTGATTTTGTGCCTCTTAGGCAGCATTCCGTCGACGGCGGGTCCCTGTTTGCCTACAAGATGTTGCCTGGCCAAGATGACGCAGGATACTATGGGATTAAGGGTTCTCTGTGGAATTTCATTGGGGCGATCTTTGGGGAGGTGGACCTGGTTGTGACGGCAGTAAGTAATCTGGTTGCTCCTGTTTTTCCAGCGAGCGGCACGTCTCGACTTCTGCTTCTAGGGCAACGAGGACGTAGTGCGAATCAAATGTCCAACGGACCCACTCTGCAGTGTAGCCAGGCTGTATCAAAGACAGATGGAGGCGCTGCAGCTGATATTGGACACAGAACGTGCAGAGCTGGTGGGTCGCTACTCTACGGTGTTGCCTTCCCCACTGACCGGCTTATAAGGGAGGAACTGTCGGCGTTTCTTTCTTTGACTGCTCCGAGTTGGGGAACGGTCTTGGGCCGGTCAACAATTGCTTCTATATCAGAGGAACGTTGGCCAAGAGGATATCAATCGACTTCCGTAAACGCAAACCTGTACTGGTTAAAGTGAAAATCGAAAGGACGGACTTCCAGGACTCGGTCGACGACGCGGATCCTGAGAGGGTACGCACGTCTGAAATGTGGCTTGTGCAGTCGCTTATCTGACCGACAGAACTATGCCCTGAACATTGTGACGTTCGGTGCATATAACCACGTGGACTTGCCGGGTCGAGGACAATACTACGTGTGCGACAATTTTGGAGTAGGACATTGCGAGTTTTGTACGGCCTGATTCTGTAGACCTCTCAGCTGAGACACCCCAAAGATAACCATGCAATAAACTGTAGTCGTCAACAGCGCGCAAGAGTAATAAGACATGATACGGATGCAATACTACTACGCCATTGGAACGAAGCATTTGAGTCTCGATACAACGACGCTGGAAGACACCCGAATAACGATCGCTTTGACGGAGTGTTTCCAAGCTAAATCTGCAGACGCTGATCAGAACGCGCCAGGAAAAAGAGAAAGGTCGATATAAAGTACGCACAACTGTCTTCGCGGGACCTGAGCGTAATTCTTCGCCCAGGCTGCTGAGTGCCCGGACACGCGGACGCCCCCAGGGACCATGACATAGCAGCATGGAAGGGATAAACGAAACGGCTTTCTGCTGCGTCACCCATCGGCGGACAAGGGAAAAAGAGGTTGAGGCAACCAGCGTCCATTGAATCGCGTGCGGTGGCAGGGCAGTCGAATGATTTTCCGCAGAGGTGTGGTACGGTCAAGTGAAAGTCAACTCGGTAGTCGCTAACACAATTGCTGAACTCTCGAGCCAAGTGCTGCTGTCCGGCGCCGGTAGAGATTGACGTGCACTCCCTATTAGGAATTGTGATGCCAGCCACCGTTGCTCGCTCATATGCTGACCAGACACCCCGATGAGTAACGACGAAAAACATGTGGGTGAGCGGAAAATATGGAATAGGGTCCAGTGCGCTATCGGTGTGGGAGCGGTTGACACAGAAGCTGAGATCCAGGGAGGGGTGGTAGAAGGTAGTGGAGTGGTCAACGCCGGTTCCATGCGAGCCGGAGGGAAAATCGGTTGAAGTCCCCTGGTATCTGGTGGCCAAGCGTATGAATCGCAGCACGGCCGCGTATTGCTGAGCCGTGGCGTAGAAGGCGAGGGTGGAGGAGGTCGCTTCTGAATCAAATATGCGAGCCATCCGGGAACCGGTTAATATAGTGAGCGTCGCAGTCTGCATAAATCGGATTTCGGCGTGGGAGAGCTGAAACCGCATGAGAAACCGTGCGACAGTAGCTTGAACGTGGCGAGCATAGAGAGCACGTAGTTTTCGAGAGGAGAATGCCAACCTCCTCGCGTCTTTCAGCCTAAGTTTATCGTAGATCAGCAGCATGATCTCGACCGGGAGTTTGGCCATGTAGTCGAGTGGTCCGCCAGATAGCACTGTGGGGCTTAAGTACGCTGATCTATGATGCAGGAGGTAAAACACAGACGTTCGTGTGGATGGAACGACGCCGGGGAATGCTGTCGCACATATGCCAAGACCAGTTGACACATCTCACGAGAATGCAGCGAGAGCTCAAATAGCGTATGGAGATCAATACTGGCGAAAACATATTCCCATTGGTCGTCGTACGGTCGACCGAGCAGCATAGATATGGCGACGGTATTATAAATCCCTAGCAGGGGGGCACGCGGTTTCGTGTAGACGTCGACTGTAAATCGCGTCAGATAACCAAGGTGAAGGAGGCGGAAGAACGAACTAGAGCCATTCGACCCCGGTCTGTTCTCAAGATACATGGTGGGCCGAAGCAGAGGGTCAAGGGAAGATCTGGAGCCGGTTTTGGACTTAGGGTGAGTTGAAAGCGAGACAGGGATAATCGCGGGCGGCTGCGGGCCGACTCGTCACGTTAGTGTACCTCCCGCTCGTCCGACTTGAATCTATATTATCTCTGTTGCGCAGGGATTATTTGGTAAATTGGAGTCCCAGGGAGCGTTGTCCGCGAACTGGGAGATAAAGGTTCAACATCATGATGGTGTACAAATATATACAAATATTTGTATTCCAGTTGCTCTTTCTCCTTCCCAATGTGCGACCCCGCGTCTATTCTTGCTTGAGCTTTCTTGCTTTCTACTGCTTCTATCGCGTGCGCCTCCTTGCGCCTCTGTGGTGTTCGTGTCTACATTGTCCGGTTATCACCAATTGCTCCCGCAGGCGCTCCGTTTCATGTCACGGCAAGAGGCTGCTGCCTCCAAATTCTCTGAACGTCATCGAATCCGTTGTCCTTTGGACCTATGTGAGCGCCTCCCGATTCAACTTATAACTGTATAATCATCATTTGTTTTAGTGCCGACAGAGATTCTATGTCTCGTCGCGGAACTTCTCGCCTACTGGGACGACGGCTCTTCTTTTGCTGTCGTGCGAGCAGCGAACAATTCCTTGAGCTTCAGCCAGACGTGTCGGTGTGTGCGCAGAGCCTGTCTTTCGTTTGGTCCGACGTGGGCCAACATCAACTTCTCCTTGTCCAGTTGGAGACCGCGCGCGCGCCCCCCTCTTATCGAGGAGTTTGTTGAGAGGTTGCGGCGTTGTCGAAATGCTCCCCTCCGCATATGCTTCAATGTATTGCTCCATCTCAGACGGGACGAGGACTACATTGGGGATCGAGTCTGGGCAGAACTCCTGCGTTCTCGTGATCAGTGGTCCGTGCTTCATCTCGTGGGTCCTCCCAATTGTCAGACCCCAGATGTTTGCGCTGCAGCTGTGACCCTCTCTGCGCTGTTATCTCGTCATGGCCCTCGACTTAGGAATGTTTCCGCGTTGTCTACGGACCGTGTTTACAACTGTCGTTCCAGTCATGCCGGTCCGGTGGTTATTGACTTGGATGGCCTTTGGCGTCTGACTATATGCATCCCCTTCACCATACTGTACCCCATAGACAAACACCCGACTGCAGGCACCTTGGTCTTCTTGGACGTTGAAAATCAGCTCGGATCTGTTGTGTATGACGTTTTCAGACATACACCAAATCTGCAGACCCTGATTTGGCGTGCCAACGAGGCCGTTGTTCATGGTCCACCCGTCGCCTTGCCAAACCTCCTCCAGCTGTTCGTGTATAGTCTTCGCGTCGCCCCGCCTGTGATGGCAGACAACTTGGTGGAGATGGTTGTCGAGGATTCTAGTCACTATTTGGATGCCGCGACTTTCAGTACCCTCGTCGGAGGTTACGGGACGGTCGTCAAGTTGAGATACCTCGACCTGATGCGCACTCGTGGTATACCTAACGAGGATCTGCTCACCATCTTTCGCATGTGCGGCTATTTGCACCGTTTCGCCTTCCCCTCCTCTCCTGGATCTTATGCCAGAACCGAACTCTATCGAGAGATTGGGGATCACGTCGTCGAGGGCTATGTTCTTAATTCTAGGTACCGGCTCAAGGGTATCAAATGTCACGGCCTTCCGACCAGACAACCCGGGATCGGCCTCTACGAATTTTTGTTGCGGATGGGCGTCCTTGGCCCGGATTCTGGCCTAGAGTTCCATTTCAACATCTGGCGTATACGCTGTGGCCCATGCAAAGGGCGCTTCGATGTACGGAATACCTCGTTTTTTGAAGAGTTCAAAAAGGAAAACGGGTTTACCTCCGATCTTCTGTTGGCTGCAATGTTCGAGAAATACCTGGATCCGGTAAAAGAGGCACCGAATCCATTCACGCTTCTCCTGGTTTTCTCTTCGGTGGCGGCTGCGCTCGATTGTCTGGCGAAGGGGGTGACTTTCAGGTCGCAGCGTTGCACCTGGGTGAAAAAGTTGGAAGATTGGTTGGGAGAGCGCTGATAGGTGCGGTCCGCTGCCTTGCGGGTTGGGGGGTCTCAGTTACGTTTCCTAGGTTGCAACTTTGAACACTGTGCCTTGCGGCCTTGGACATAATATTTTCTTGTGTGAGCGATCAACGAATGGAGGGACGAAGAGTTCGGACAGTATTGGAAGGAAAGACTTATTCAGATGGCGAGGATAGCGAGCTCCAAATGTATTGTACTGTATGTTGTCTTCCATTTGTCGCGTGTACATCTCGGTCGTCCGACTTCGAACTAAGTTGCTGTTGCCTCTGATTAAATATTTGCGATACATCGAATGCGAGGCCGGTAACATCGAGACCAAGAAGTGCGGGAAGTGCTGGCATCGGGAAGGTTCCACCCAGCCTGCAAACTCAAGCATTATTATGTGTACCGTCATCATCGGTGTCTTGGGATTGGGGCGGGGCGCGAAATGGGCGGGGCGCAGTTGGCGCAGTGGGCAGGTGCCGATATGATGGTGACTGCGGAGGTTCTGCGCTCGGGTAGATCCGATGTCACGCGGATGCTGACCAATGGTTTACGCACCACTCTTGCTGCTGAACACCACCGATCACCTGCGACGGAGTTGCGACGCAAGGGCCATGGCAGAAGCTGTTGTGCGCGTTGTGGTACGGTCTAATTAAAAGCACAAACATGATGTGTATTGATGTACGCAGAAATAACCAAACGACTTCAAGAAGAATACCCTGGGACATGAGGTGACTCGGACTTGATCAAGGGTCCGTATCTTTGAGTACGACGAAATATTCGGCCATAAGACGATAGGTCTGCGTGACAATGAGGCGGTGGCGTGCTATTAGGCTCTATGGCTGACCTTGTACGTGCTTTCGTCCATTTCGCGATCAAAACGCACAATTTGAACCCACATCCCGACGAGAAGACCGACAGAAAGCTGCATGGATACCTTCCAGTCCGACTCTCCGTATGGTAGTCGCACCTATATAAATGCAGTCAGCTAGAGGGACACCGCCGCAGTGCAGAACATACTTTAAAGCTATCATCTGACGAAGGCGCCTCGGTGGGTGGACCGAACCAACTGTCAGTAACTTCGCCGCCCTTAGCGACAGTCAGCTGGGGTTAAAAGCGGTGAGCGTACTTACGTCTTCTCGCAGTTCTACATCGATGATGCTTTTCAAAACCTTCACCTGTTGCTCGTATGCGGCACGGCTCAACGCGCCCAATGCCTTGGGGCATTTGAACTTAACGTCGATCCCCCCGTCGTACTGAAGAAAATAAATAAATAAATAAAATGAGCGCGCCGATCCGTGGTCGGAGTATATTGAGGAAACGAACTGGTATGAGCTCTGTGACCTCGCCAAACATCGATGGGTGGTAGTCTGTAAAAAATCCGCTGTGCGATTCGGAGGCCATGACTTCATCGCCACAATTCTTGTAGACGAAGACTCCTTCGTTATGGACGGAGGTGCGTTCTCGAGTGGGTGCAAATGTGTGGTTGATTTTGCCTCTGCTTATGCTCGCCTCCAGTGCTAGGTCCATGAAATGGTCGTAAGAAATATGGCCGTGAAAAGAGAGGGTCATGGAAGAAGGAGAAGACGTTGTAAGGGGGAGGAAGTGACGGGTGGAAGAATTGCCAATCCTCGATCACAGGGGCGCCGGCGTACATGTGAGCGCAAAATGCAATACTGGAGGACGCGCTGAACCGGTGACGCAGTTCTGGACGAAAGTTGGAGCCCCAGCCACGGGTGGATTCAAAGTTGGCGAGAGAATATGCTTGTGAAGCGCGACCAACCAATTCACGCAGATGAAGGTCAATGCCTGGGCGAGTACAGCCGAAGTCGCGCATGATGAAGCCAATAGTCTTATAAAGTTTGGTGGTAATTGAATCAGGAACGATCAGAGTATTTACACTTCAATTCTACGACCTCCAGAACGTACGCTTCCTCGTCCGCTTGGTCTGAATACTCGCGGACGGTCAGCAGCACGGTGGCGAAGAGTAATGAGCCGGGTTCAATAGGTTTGATGTCGGAAGTCAAGACGATGTGATCGGCTGCAGGGGGGGAGGGGGAGGGTGCGTGAGAAAGGGGACGAGAAAAAAAGTGCCCGACGCACTAATTTCGGCGCCTGACTCCCATCCGTGTTCGTCGAGTGCGCGAGAGAGAGTGAGCAGCTGCATGTCATAATGCAAAACGAGGTCGCGAGATACAATGTCCATGATGTCCCAGTGGGGGCGTTCCAACTCGATGACGTTCAGGCGTGTCTAAGACTGAAGAATAAGATGGGATGCAGGAGGCCAATGACTGTAGCTGACCGTTTCTTTGACCATTCCAAAAACAGTGAACCGCACGGGCGATGTTCGAGCATTTCCTGTCGTGATTCTGCCCGAAGACTGCTGTGCGTTGAGGCCGTGCCCGCGTCGCACCCATTTCCAGAGGCTGTATGAGGACAGGGGCGAGGAGCAGGTATGGTAGTATTGCAAGAAGGCCTTCAGCAAGTGAGGACGGAGCGGAGGGTCTGACATTTGAACGTATGGTAGGTTGTCGAACGCACCATAGTTATTAAGGGTTTGATATTTCAAACTGGAGACCGTGCAGCGTCAGGGTTAACACGGCGGACATACATTGGCAATACAGACATTTGAAAAGCCGATCGATTTCCAGCCGTCACGGGTGTGTGATCCGCCTACAAAAGGGCCGTGAGCATGCGGACGCTTTACACCACGACATGGAGTCCCCTTACTTCACAGACGAGCGCGCACATTCTGTTTTCACGACTCTCGATGGCATACGAGAGAGCGCGGGGAAGTGTTATTGGGGCAGCCATGGCTCTCTATCGGCAAGCTCTGAAGGGGTCGTCAGCGCGGAAATGTTCGGATACGTGGTCGGGGAGGTGAGTCAACGGAATCGAGCAAATGGACGCTGCTGACCTCTTGCGCAGTACCGCGGGGTTCACTGGAGCTACTTGGAGGTCGGGCAGCCCATGTGCCGACGGAAGACGAGAGCAGGGCGTTATATCGGACGTGTATGGGCGATACAGAAGGCAAGGATAATCAGATTCATTGCCCGGGATGATCCTACACTAGTGAGTGGCACTTCCGCCCGCACTGCGCGATGCGTGCTGAGTGCTGCGCAGCCGGAAGGTGCGCTGGCGTTCAACGCAGTGCATGGAGAGACGTTGAGGGTGTTCATAAAAGACAGGGAGCAGGAGTCTCTGCTAGGCCGCACTATCACGTTCGCCATGGAGTTCAAGCCGCAAGCCAACTTTTGCCGCCTGTGGATGTCAGATATTCATGTAGTCTGAGTGTTGTCCAACTTTCGTTGACGATTGGGTAGAAGTTCGATACTCCGAGTGTGCTTAAGGTGAGTGTGGCGAGTTGCTAGATATGTGAGGACACCAGAGAAGACTATCACGGGGCTGCCGACGATGCCGTCGCCAACGGTCGTTTGCTGATGATCGCCAAAGCATTCCGAGAATATACCGTTTGGCAGCGTTACAAGCGACGGAGACAAACGCTGGAGATAATAGCGGGCTTTGCCGCGCTCGCGCGGGCTACTCTAATTATAGTCTATCCAACATGTGCCAATCAATTCAACCCTGAGTCTAACTTCACCACAAACCTGACCAGGCGATGTCCTGACTCATTCTGACTCCAATTCCGACAGTTGACAGATCCTATATCCTCCGAGATGTCCATGTCGTGATGGAAACTGTTCTTGGCTATTCTTGGCGGGGTGATACATGAGCCATGCCTGGCCCGGTCCAGAGTTCGAAGCTGTGCAGTCTAGACCGATCATTCTTTCTGGTTTAATCTGTTCCTTTTTAGGTTCGGATATTTCCGGACTCCGGCATCTCGGCCTTCGGCATCTTGGACACATGTTTGATCGAGCATGTTGAACTTTTGTACAAGCTCGATGTCTCGAGCTGCGACTTAGGACCAAAGTCCCAAGCAATCTGGGACAACTAGTATGCTGCACCTCTCCCATCTTCCACTTGAGGATCATTCTGTCTTGGGAACCAACTCAAAATGCATCTATATCTTCACATCTCCTTGGTTGCAGTTCGGCTGTCTAGTACTCACTCAACATTGTTTCCGAAGTCTTGCCTAGTCACTGGGATTGACCTTGACAGACCGGTCCTTTATTACAAGGCTCTAGTCTGTATTGATGTCCTCGGCCTTGGTCTGTTAGCCTCTGCCTTAGCCCTGGCAAAGGAACCGCAGCAAGAGACCAACAAAGCTGGCTTTGGAATGTACATGCCGTCTACTTAGTTAGCTGCTCAGAGCTTGCACTAACTCTTGTACTCTTGACTCATTGGATCTTGGATGTGGTCTTAGATACGAAAAACGCAAAATTGCAGTCTTTCATGTGTAGCCAATTTCCTGGCTTATCACCGTATGCTCTTCTAGACATGATTGCGCGTGCCCATCTCTGGAGAGATAGAGATGCTCCAAATGGGATGGTCCATCATACCCCGGCTTTTTGCACCTTGGCCACGGCGTGATGCCGAGCTCCACGGATGAGCGCGAACTCCTGATCATTTTGCCTGAGTGTTGGGGTCCCGATGTCCATGAAAAAATGCCCGCTGGAAAGCGAAGTAGGTTCGGTGCAAACGAAGGCGAGGAGTGCCGTATTCCCTCGCAGGATCTTCTGAATGCATAAGTACAGCGGTTCAGGGTTCGATCGGGATGCGATTAGTCGACGCCGATTACCTGCGGCGTCCAAACCCTCGAAAACTGTTCAGTCCCCACTTGTGAGTCCAACCTTCGCTAGCCACTCACACGGATACGGAACAGATTGGAATCCTGTGGCTTTCCGTAAGCATCGAATAAGGTTGACCATTGGGAAAGAAGTTCACACAACCCCCGGTTTGGAGTCAGAGTTATTGCGATCACAGGCCTTGGAGACCAGGGGAATTCGAACCTCGCAAAGACAACTTGCATTTAATGAATGAGAAGCTGCTTGTGAAGCTCCTACTCGTGGACACGCAGCATGAGCGACCTGAAGCTGGGTGGCAAATGAAACGCACCTCACGCTACATGGAATGCAGTTCAGCTTAGCACAGTAAACTATCTACCTGCAATTGGCCGTTCGTTTTGAGTGTACTTACCAGCTCTCGTAAGTATAATTATCAGCCAGCCAGCCAAAGAAAAGAAAAGAAAAGAGAGAAAGAAAAAAAAGGGGTTTTGGACCCGGGGATTGGTACTCAAACGCCGGCCAGCGTGTGTTGCATTGCTCGTGAGCCTGGACCACGTCCGGATAACTGCTTTGGAAATTCCCGCGGAAGGTGTAGTGCAGATGCTTGAAAGTGGTGAGGTTGCGACCGAGCAAGCATATACGCAGAATGAGAATGTTGGGTCCAGTTACTCGACCTCGGAGCAAGGAAAAGCGTTGATTTCCTGCGGTCGAGTGCAGTGTGAATGGTGTCTGCACCGTATCCGCGCATGCGACATGAGCCTAGTATCTCGCGAATTGTGTGATGCTCTGCACCGTAACTTAAATACCGGAGATACCTATTGTTGAGAATGTGCCGAGGGAACGATGGGAGGGATGAATCCAGGTGAATTGGATTGAATTGAGAATTGATCATGAATGTTGATTGGGGACTTTACAGTGAGCTTATATACTGTAGGGAATACTATCTAGAATGCAGTACAATGAGAGAGACTGCTAGAAATGCTGATTAAAGTATGAGTAAGATTTAGTAAGTAGAAACGGGCAGAACGTCGGGGAGTCGGCGCAAAGATGAACCGTGGGAAAGATATTTAGTAAGACAACAAATAACACTGAACACCAATACCGAATATATGTACCGAGTATACCGGAAATACCGCGGAGATAAGAAAACCCAACCCACTCACAGCGTCGTTTCCCGGGGTGCGATCCAGCGTCCGTCTTCCCTTTGCATAGCATGTACCGGTACCTTGCTCGGCGCTTTCTAGCATCAACCAGCAGCCTTTAGCGTTTAACCATCGGCATGCGCAGGTTGTTCGGTTGCTTTGGATCCTGCAGTAGCTGACCCCGCAGTCGTCCCCGCTCTGCCCGGGTGGCTGACGGCGGACGGG